>DWJZ01007145.1:0-12375 GCA_018249125.1 Asbolis capucinus
TCTACCAGTTGACCCTGGGTGACCATGAAAAAGTGTAGTAGGTAAATAAATAACTAAATTGTAATAGGCTACGAAGGTTATATTAAATAATGTACTTATACATTATTTGTTATATTTATATTTAGTTTGATAAGAAAGGATAAAAATCTCGTGTCTGTAAAACCACCTCCGCAAATAAAACATTATTTTTGAACAAGTTTGATTATCGAACAAAAGGTTATAGAGCCAACTTTAAAATCATATTTTCTACGTAACTGTTTTCACTACGCACGCAAAGAAATTTCTCTAAAAATAATAATAGTTTGTAATATTTCCTCTTATTTATGTAGCTAATTTTATATAGCCTTTTAGCCTTATAGCGATTTTATATAGCCTAAAATCTTCCTCGGAAGATAGACTATCCAATACAAAAATATTTTTTAATTCGTACCAGTAACTCCTGTGATTACAAATAAATAAACAAACTCTTGGACTTTATAATATTATAATGAGGTCAATCAAAGAATTCGATTTTTTTGTACACCAAAAAACGGAGGAGGTTCATGTAGAAAGTGGGCACTTCTTATTCCTTGGAATGTCTTCCAGAAGGCCCACATGTAGACAGGCGATGTAGAAATGCAGACTTAGTGCATACAAAATTTCATAATAGCAATATGTATTGTAAAAAACGACATGATGATCTGCGAAAATACTTGAATGCTGTCTGTTATATTGTGTTTACACGCTTGCCAAGTTACTCACAAACACCACGTTATAAACGGGATGTAACAGCTGACGTGGGCTTGAAGATTTCAAACACCAATCAAATGGCGCTTGAAGCAAGCGCTTGCGAACTATTCACCCGTCAGCGCACTTAGTGTCGCTCACGAGTTTGCACCGTGTGAATAAATTATTTATGTATATTGTACTATACATATTTTTTATTAGTAACGGATAATATTTTTTATACCGAAGCGTTATGAAGTATTTTATTCTATATCGGCATCACAGTGGTGTTCCAAGCTATGACGAATTAAATCGGATCATTTTGTTTACGATTTCATAGTAAACTCGATTGGGTTTTTATAGTTAAGCCATGTCGCGCCATCAGATCCATTTACCTTAAAGAGTATGATATGTTATGAACCAACCAATTGACGTACCTCACTACTAAGCACTACTACTAAGCACTCATAACTGGAAAAGCCTATCGTGCTTCACAACCAGTGTTGAAACTTTTTATGTCCACAGAAGACGAGTGTTATGTATCTATATGTATACCAATTGCTCGACATTTGGAATGTTTATGCTTGCGTTTTATAGCTTATGAAGATAATATTCTAGAATACTTTTTATTCCTAAGGAACGATTAAATTTCTGCGCGATAATACGATTAAGTAAGTAACTTGAAAAACTGCTAATATAAATAGAACTTAGCCTGTTATTAACTTAATTAAAAGGGTAAGAAGCATTATTTCGTCTGGTTTTTATGCATATCTAATCAATATTCTTAGGTTTTTCCAAGTTCTACTTAATACTAAGAATTACTTTTTCTAATTCCTTGAGGTCTTTATTGGCTCATTAGTATTACAACGTGCTTTCTATTGCAATTTTGACTACCACGTCGTTTGCAATTTTGACGTCCAAGTCGTTTGGAATTTCGTCCTCCACGTCGTTTGCAATATTGACGTCTACGTCTATGTTTGCCTATCCGAAACACACTAACGCCATAACAAATGTGTAAACGGTATGAAAGCATTTGTGAAGGCTTGGAGCTTGTGAACGCTTACCGAGGCTTGTTAAGTGTGTAAACGCTTTCTCGTCTAAAACCCTAATTTGACTAATTTACCGATTTTGATGAACCTTGCAAGAACTAGGAATAGACATTTACTAAGCTAGTGCCCCATACATCTTAGACATCATCACCACTTACCATCAGGCGGAATTGATGTCAATGCACTTCTTTAAGTAAAAACATATTTCGTTATTTGTTATATACAGTACCTACTTGTATAACAAAAATGGCTTAAAGAGTTTCTAATTGAATATAATCTTTATTCTACATAAAGAAATAACATAAAAATATGATCCAATCGGCACAGTATCCGAGATGTTGGCGGAGCTTTCTGTAAGCAACATTTATAGCTACGCTTGGCAAGAGAGCTGCTAGCTATCGGACGATATGTTCTATGGACTTTTAGTTTATAAAGTTTATAAATAAATTATTATAATATCGTTTAGTTTCAAACATAAATACATTTGTTACACTCACTTTTAAGTACATGTAAAACACAGAATGTAGGGATATGATGAAAAACTAATTATAGTGAAACAATGAATGAAGTAGGTTAAAAGTAAATTGGTAAAATATAATAAAATGGCATTATAATAACAATGGATGGACAATTATCTGAAAACAAATACGAGGAAAATGTGTTTGACCCATAAATTTCGTACATCAGCACGAGTTTAATGGAAAGGCAAGCGGAAAACACAAGCTCTGACATAATACGTTGTATTGTTAATGAACAGAACTTGTATTGTCTACATATGTCGTACATGTCGTCCCACTCACACAAGACGAAATTCAAACTTTACCTCTATAACACCCTTTTATTGATATGTAACGTATCTAAGAAGTTAAGGTAGAGATGACACGAATCACATCGCGAAATTGGATCAAATTCTACCTGATGGTAGTTGACGATGTAGTTATTTTGGTAATGCGCATTAACTTAGAAAAAATCTACTTACTCTTGCCTCAAATATGCCTACAATATACTCGAGCGCAAACACCGACGCTAGTAATTATTCCGCTCTGCACGTCATACAAAACTTGAAGTGAAACTTGTCGTCCGTACCGGAGGGTGTTTGTTGAAAGGAAACCTGGAGTGCTTCAAGTAAGTCGTCTAAATCCTGCGCACATTCTCCAAAACCTATATCTTACTTACCGTACCTTATAGAATACAGAGAGACTGAGAATTCTGCGCCTGTCCTCGAGGATTTGCAGATTGGCTACGAACTGTTTTGTTGGTCATTTCAAAGCGTCATTGAACATAATCTTCTCGGAGACGAGTTCGAACTTGTATGTTCCTGTGTTGTGATTTAAGCGCTTATTTATAAATACTTATGACTATATACGACAACAATACGTTTCGACCTGTATTTATTTAGTGCGAACTTACAAATATACACAATAGAATACCTATATACATATGTTAGAAAAAGAGCTTTTTCAGGTTCTTATTACTTAATTAACAAAGGAATATATCCTGCATATAATATAATATTCGACAAATAAATACTTGGCGTGAATAATGTTTTATTTATAATTAAATGTATTTCGAATGTAGATATTTTTATAGAATAGTAGTTTGTATATTTCTCCTCCCTCCGCGTATTATTTGTCAAAAGGGGACAAACTCTTTGTACTTCTTCACGTATTTAATACATAGATAAATATAGTACACGGTATAAAAGACATTTAATCTGCATCTATGAGCCGTGAAAGTTGGGTTGCCTGATGAATATTATAATAATGTAGTCTTATGTACTTCAAAAGTGAAAATTTCCTTGTTGTCACTTCTCGTAGCTCCCATAAAAGTAAACTTTAATAATGAAACGGTTGCCTTTTCAGTCATCTTAAAACTTCTTAACGAAACTCAGAGTTTCGTCATAATTAATTAAAGCTGTTACACAATCTAAGATTTTATTAACCTCGTTTCATGTCTTAACGAATTTCAAAAGCATTTCATTATGATCACACTCTGTTTTTACGTTCGTCTTAATTAGCATCGTCTCTATTATCGTTTTTTTCCTCGTTCACGCGGGAATGAATGAACGGATTGGAAACGACTGCTGGCTTCATTCTTCGTCATTTTTTACCCCTGCAAAAAAGGAGGAGGTAGTCTATTCGTGTGTATTTTTTTATATGTGTTACCTCAGAACTTTTTACTGAGCGGACCGATTTTGAAAAATTGTTTTTGTTCGAAAGCTGGTGCTTGCGATGTGGTTCCAGTTTTTTTTAAACGAAATCTGACGAGCAGTGTTTTTCTTTTTACCGAATAACTTTTGACTTGATGGATCGATTTTGATGATGTTTTTTTTATTTCAGAGGTTCCAAAGCTAGTACTTTTTGAATACTTCCATGTAATTTTGAGCAACATCTTACGGGCAGTTTTTTTGGTAATAATGCGTATTTAATTCGTCGTGACTACGTTGACAATGATGTTTCTTGAGAACATTTTTATGTGTTAACCGATTTTGATATTTTCTATTTTATCGAAATCCGGTTCTATTCATGTAGTCCCATTCTATTTTGAGCGACATCTGACGTGCAATTTTGGAGTTTTTCTTTTAATGTTTTTCTTTTTGTTCTTTACCTCCTAACTTTTTATTGGGTCTACCGATTTCAAGATTCTTTTTTTTATTCTGTAGGTTGTAACTTTAAGCGCTATCTGACGAATATTTTTTGTTATTGGCATTTTTGTTATTTTTCTTAATATTCGTTATTTACTTTTGATTGGATATTTCGATTTTTATGATTATTTTTTTGTTTAAAAGCTAGTACTTGTCGGATAATTGCATGTTATTTTGAGACACTCTGATGGTAAATTTTTGTGTTATCTTAAATAATGCGTATTTAACTGGTTGCGACTACGTTGACAATTATCGTTTCATTGTATTACTTGTCGGAGGCTTTTGAAGTTGGTTTTTGTTTAAAGATAAAAATGATTATTGAATTTGACAATATTATATCGAATGCAATGTGGGAAATTTGAATAGCAAAGACAGGAGAACTTCTGCTAAAACTGCTAGTATTTTTTACAGGCAGGCAAAAACAAACACACGTGCATGATTGGTTATTTTATCAATAAATTATAAGTTGACTTGTTACAATTTATGTATAGAATCTAAAAAATAATAATAACAAAACCAATCCGTATTGGAGCGGCGTGGTGGAGAATGCTGTAGGCCTTCTGGGGGCCAGCACTCAGTCATCATCTCAACTCATCACGGCCCACTATTGAGCATGGGTCTCTACTCTGCAACAGAAGGTTAAGGCCATAGTCAACCACGCTGGCCAAGTGTGGATTGGTAGACTTCACACACCTTTAAGTTTTGCAAACTCCACGGCATGCAGGTTTCCTCACGATGTTTTCCTCCACCGTTATAGCGAGTGACATTTAAATGCTTACGGCACATAACTCCGTAAAGTCAGAAGTGCGCGCCCTGGGATTTAAACCCGGACAAGTCGAGTAGAAGGCCGAATTCTTAACCACTATTGTTTCATCTGCATTCAGTAGTAAGTAATGAGTTGCAGCCAATAACAAACCACTAAAAACCATGCGCAGTTTTTTAAAGACGTAAATAAATTTCAATAAATATATATGGTTTCTTATATCCAATATTGGAATTCTAATTAAAGTAAGCAATTGACAAGAGACCATTTCAATAAATGGGCACGATTTGGCAAGCTTGTTAACGTCTCACTTATACA
The DNA here is from genome assembly GCA_018249125.1 of Asbolis capucinus. Lineage (NCBI taxonomy): Eukaryota > Metazoa > Arthropoda > Insecta > Lepidoptera > Hesperiidae > Asbolis > Asbolis capucinus. The sequence goes on from DWJZ01007145.1 coordinate 5,480, forward strand.
GAGCACAGTGACATTATACTACGTTCTTTGAAATTTCAGGTGGATCATATTAGCTATTAGAGATCAGATCGGATCATATTAGCTATTAGAGATCAGATAAAGATATTGGTTTCTGAAAATTATACAGGATATATTTTGGAGAGTATGCGCAGGAATTATACAATGTAATTCCCCTAATCCCGTACCATCATCGAACGAGTATTGACGCACGGCCAGTATCCATCCATTTCTAGTAGACATTACGCCAGTACGAACGTCGTGTTTCTTTGGCGATTCTAGTTTTATCGACAACAAAGTTATATGGCACATATATCTGCTTAGAGAAAAGTATTGTACAGCCATGCCGCTATTTTGATCGACTTGGCGGGGTTACTGCCGTGCACTCAGATTACGCTGTAACTTTTTAATATCGGTTAGTTTTGTGTTGTCTTTAATAATGCGTATTTAACTGGTTGTGACTGCGTTGACAATTATCGTTTCATTGTGTTACTTGTCCATTGCATTTGCATTCGGAGTCGGTTTTTTTAAATGAAAAAAATTATCATTTTAGTTTTACCTATATGCCTGTATGCTGACGAAGTGGCAATGAATTTCATCAGTGATGGGTACGGCCCGGGTGAAAAAAATTGTCTACATATTTAAATGGTATTATCATTAGGCGTTTGGACAAATATTATAATCTTACCACCGCCCACGCTAAATTGACTAGCTTGTTGGCCTGTTGGTCTTGTTTCTTGAGGTTGTGAGTCCCATTTCGGACATTTTTTTTGTGATGATCAGGAATGTTTTTCTGTATGTCTGTGTAAAAAATATCTGTAAAAGTATGTAATTTTAATCAGTAGAATCTATAAATGAGTTTGGGGTTATAGTATAGATACAACTAAATACCCTCGCTTCGCTTTAGCTAGGGGCCGTAGCTGGAATTAATTAAATAACTTGTGATTGTATGAGGATTTTGAAACGTGAAAAAGGATAATTCATTTAAAAAGTGTAATAGGAACTCCGCGCACTGCGGGCGAAATTACACTGATTCAAAGTGAACGGGGTTGACCGTAATTCAATTAAAGAAAAGTTAACGGGTTTAAATATTAAATCGAATTATCTAAACTCCTGTCTGTGATCCGTTATCGACAGCTATGATTTCATCCTATTATTCTGTGTTATTAAATAATTTTCCTCTACTCTGTTAGTGCAAGTATTTTATGTTCTAGCTTTTGGGTTGCTGCATAGTGTTAAGAGTAGCCTGTGTTATTCCAGACCTATGTGTTACTCCTGTGCAGTTTATGAAGTTCCGTGAAAGAGAACAACAGAGTGAAATAAATATCCATCCATCCATGTTCACAAAGTTTTGCAATACATAATAATCTTAGAAAGAAAGAAGGAAACAAAATATATTTAATTTTATCAGCAATTATTACAAAATAAACTAAATTAACAAAATAAATGACTCCTGTTGCTTTAACAGTGCATATATTACTTAATTCTTTAGTCATAATTTCCAATGATGAACGAGTTATAAACTCAGATATGTTACTAGAATACATTTGGACTTTCCTGACATGAAAAAATCTCGACTTTTCTTAGCGACGGCTATTGACCGACTGAATGAGTCTAGTTTGGCGGAATCGGTTTTAGGGCGCTCATATCATACCTATAGTTATAATATTGATCATTCCAGGGCTTGCAGATGTTGCGGCAAGCTGGTCTTGCACTTACTTCATGACCGAGAACCAGTCAGCACCTCGGTGCGCCATCTTATGTATGCTCGCTTATAGCATACAAAAATTTAAAATGGACAGTGATTGATGAATGATTCCAAGATTTTATAGTTATTCAGCTACCGGCAATATTTTATAACTGTGTAGATCCAAAGCTCATAGCCTGGCGGCTTGTTTCGATTGTAAACGATCGAAAAAGTTAATCAACAGCGGTCGCGGTCGGTACGAGGATGGGTGGCCGCTAGTGGCGAAAATTTCATGAACGTTTCCGTGCTTTGGAGTGCACGTGAAGCCGTCGGTCCCAGTTGTTATCGTTAGTTTTCAATCGTTAAGTCATTCGGAGGCCTTCGAGTGGCATAAACACTTCCGACACTTGGGTTGGCCACTAACTTCTCCACCAATCCGCACTGGAGCAACGTGGTGGAGTTTGCTCTAAGCCTCCTCAGTATGAGAGAGACCCGTGCTCAGTTTTGGGCCATCAATGGCTTGAAGCTCGTGAACGATCTAATAATAGCTTCATAATTTCATTTAGTTTTTCCCTAAAATAGTTAGGGCTTGGTTACATGACAAATATAGTATAATATCATAAATGGACCATCCAATCTCTGTATGATTCCAATTTCAGAATCAGTTATAATCTATTTTCAATAATTAACGTGATACGTTTGTTTCAGGTGGCAGGAGCAATTTGAAAATCTAGAAGGATAATCTATTTGGAACTACCGCAGCAATTAAGAGCATGTCGAACAAATCTCAGACTCTGTTGGATATATTCCAGGAGATTCTAGACGCATCCGGCAATTCCTCTGACAATAAGACTATAAATGAGAGTCAGATTTTATCTGTGTTGAGGGAAACAGCGACCAAGAGTAAAGGAGGCGATAATTTGTCTTCGGTTCTCATTAAAGTTGTCAGCGACGCGCAAAGCAAACTCAATTTTTCTATCAAACAAGAGACATGCACATATTGCGATGGAGATTTTCGGGAGGTTATTGAAGCATACAACAGTATACATGGATACATCAGTATATTGGTGAGTTTGTTACTTTTCCTGTGTTTTCTTGTATTCGTACTGAGTAGTTTCGAGCCTGCTCTTCTTGACAACACTTTTCTGTCAGTGTTCACAATGGCTTAAAACGAAATTTTACAGGGAGCACATAAACATGAAATGACAAGTCGTGAGACTTACATGGTTATGACTTACTTAAAGTTACTTTAAACAGAGAAATAGTGTGTACAAGATTTTAAAGTGTTCACGTGGGAGTGTATGGTGTACTAGGTCATCTCAACCCATCAAGGCCCGCTATTGAGCACGGGTCTTTTCTCTGAATGAGAAGGTTAAGGCCATAGTCCACCACGCTGGCCAAGCGCGGATTGGCAGACTTCACACACCATTGAGTTTTGTACACGCCTCGGCATGCAGGTTTCCTCTCGATGTTTCCCTTCATCGTTATAGCGAGTGAGATTTAAAAGCTTAAAAGAGAGATTTAAAAGCTTAAAGTCAGAAGTGCGCGCTCTGGGATGCGAACCCGGACTACCCGAGAAGGAGGCCGAATTTTTAACCACTAGGCTATCACTGCTTATAGTCAGTTATATAACCAGCATAAATATGTGACAGTTAACTGTTTTTCTCAGTTCGTGAATGAGTGATTTAAGTCGGCATTAAGGCAGCAGTTTTTATTTCTGTGTGTACTAAATTCCTCTAGATGTAATTCCTGGAGGCCAATTTTTCGGCTGAAAATAGTGAACTTAATTAAATGGTTTTGCTGTAATTAATTATGCATTCATGCTTTGAGCCTTCACGATAGGATTCCACATAAAATACCAACTTATTTTCACGCGCCGCTTCGCTCGCGTGGTATATTGTTAAGTAGTAACCTATGCGTTATTCCAGACTACATCTCTGTGCCAAACAGTAACATTCATCCTCACAAACTTTCGCATTTATTAGTAGGATAGGATTTGTTATTGTGAGATAAAGTTTCACAATAAACTCTCTTCGATCTTGTCTCGTTACTGAGGGTCGATTCCCTGATGACTTCACTTCTCTGATCTAGTTGAAACTGGGCTCTTGGGCTTTTCGGCGATGTGACCAAAAAACTATTAATCGTCGTATTCATAGAGTGGACAGCCAGGTGGTATATTGAGTTGGTGCAGAACAGATTCGTCGATGCGATAAGCGGCTCAACGAATATGGAGCGTTCTCCGTCAACAAAATTTCGTAATCCCAATCGTGAAAAATATTTTTCAACTTTCAAATATCAGCCATTGAATATGCACACCAGACAGATATGGACACCAGAAAGTTCAACATTAGGTTGTTGTTGGAAATAAATAAATATCTTTGGACGACTCCCACACAGCCCAAACTAAGCATTAGCTTGTACTAAGGTAATCAGATAAACAGAAATACATATATATTGTAAGATACAGACAAGTTTTGACATCTAGGTCGTCCCAGCAGTCGTCAGTAGCTACAATACTCGGGTTACCGCAGAGCTGATATACGCCATATCGCCAAACAAACTCGATTAACCATTTTAAAATTGAAAGATTCGTGAGTGTCTGAATACATGAAATGAAATGAGAACTGTTTATTTCTTCTTAGGAACCAAAAGCTCACTAAACGAAAGTCATTATTTTACAATACAAAGTCCCTACTTGAGTTATACATTTACTAACAATATATAAATATACGTTATTATAATGAACGGCTGACTCACGTTATATGATCGGATTCCCCGACTAGCTTCGGACCTGTCCAAGGTCCTTAATCAGGAGCCGTCCGCAACGACAGTGCGCCTGCGACTGCAAGCCGTTTATTATAATAATCAAACTCGATTTTAGATGAACTCTATTCTATGATAGCTATGGTAACCATTTTCCATAACTACATATAGAAATAGGAATAGCCTCCAAAATGGTATCAAATCAATTGTTTCACCGCGTCCGTTAGCTGAGTGCTTTCCGTTTGTAAATGTTACAATTAGTAATTTTAGCTGAGAGACATATCCTAGTGGTGTGATTGTTGCTCTGTCGAACGAGAGGGCCTGAGTTCCGATCCTGCCCGCACATATAATTTTAAAAAAGTTACGTTCATTTTAGAAATGAATGAAGCCTTTGCTCGGTCTCGGAATACCTCGTGGGGAAACCTGCAAATCTTAAAGTTCCACATCAAGTTCTAGAAGGTGTGTTAAGTATAACAGATGGTAGTTAGCCAGTATGGTGGCTACAAACTTTTGATGGTTCACTAATGAGTACGGATCTTTCCTCATACTGAGGATATGTCTCCTTAGAGCATACTCCAACGTGCTGCTCCAAGATGGATATGGCTTAAATTCCCCACATAGTCAGATGAGACCTGAGTCCAGCAGTGGGACAGTTATAGGTTGCAGTTATGGGTTCGCTTCGGAAGAACCAGTTACCAGAAAACTGTAACAGTTAGACATACATTATCACGGATTTATTTGTAGATATTGATATCCTCTATAATGCTGTAGTACATCACTTTGCTCTATTGGCAATAATTTCCGCAGCGTACGCGATATATGGATTTTATTGGTACTTTTTCACACGTTGGGTTACATTGTTGAAATATTCACGCGAGTCTTTATTTTTTCTTGTATTAAATATAGCCTGTTCATCATGGGTAATATAGGATTCTAATGGTAAAATATTTTTTTAAATCGGTCCAGTAGTATCGGAGCCTATTGAATTCATGCAATCAAATCTTTCCTATTTATAATATTAGTGTAGATCTTAGTATACAAAATATTGTAAGGTAGTTATTGTTGTAAGTACTATTGTTGATAGAAATATATTTTCATTTTATTACGTTTCTCTACTTAAGAATGTTATAGTGCCTACAAATACTATAACACATACAAACATTCTTTATTTATTTATTTAAAACTTTATTATCCAAAGTATTGTATAAAAGGCGGACTTATTACTAAAAGTATTCTCTACCAGTCAACCTTTGGCCTAAACAGAAATCAGCGAAGGCGGTATTGAAAAAGGTAAGTTACGAAGATCTAAAAAAAAAATAATGAAAACTGAAGAAAAGGAAAAAAAATATTGCGTTGCTACATAATTTGGGCAACAATATAAAACAAACAGCTGGACTTACGCAAAAGGCGATCTTATCGCTAAACAGCGATCTCTGCCAGACAACCTTTGTAATGAGTCAAAAATAGTGCACAATAAGTAGCATAAGATATACTGTTAGTAGATACGATATGACTATGAGTAAATAAATTAATACACATACATAAATAAACATGACTTTAAATATGATATTTGAGACATTAATTAGAAGGGAATTTTGCACTTTATTACTTAAATAGAATCGCAAAGGGTGTTATTGTCGCGTTATGGGGTGCGGTGCTAAATAATAATGAGGATATTTGTGGGAGGGTGAAATTGTCACGTAGAATTATAAAGTTTCACGGTATATTGAAGTCATACCCAAGCTTAATTCTCTAAGTAAGAAGTGGTTAATTATAGATCCATAATACAAAAAAAAAAAAAAACAGAATTTCATAACTATTATTAACCGTTGAAGAGTTCCCAAGAGTTGTGTGGAGCCAATCCTGAACGTAGTATCATAAAAATGCATTGTCCTTAGGATGAAAACTTTGTGCAAAATTTCAACTTCGGAGTGAAAGAGGAAGTGGGTCTAATTAAGCTTGCAAGATTTGATCCGTAACAAACAAATATACTAATATACAACATACACTGCAAGTTAAATACAACCTTGTAAAAATAGGAATAAATTGAATTAAATAACTATTAAAGTCCACATAGCATTTAAGATTTGTAACAATAATATTTAGTCTTCAAATACTTTTAGTACGAAATGTCTTGCATCTTATAAGAAAAGAAAACTGTGTCTTTATAGATCACTTTGTTCTCAGTATAGACCCCGACTGTCTGTCAAGACACAATAAAGCAAGTTGGTATTAACTTTATATCAATATTTTTTTACTACTAAAGTTAAAATAATATACATAGTATATTAGCTGTACCTGGTCACGCTTCGCTGTGGATTAACATAAGCTATTGTAGGTATTAAAGAATAAGCTATTGGAGTTGTATGCATGTATAAAATTTCGTACGTATCTTGTTATCCCTTCAAGAGATCATTTGCCATAAACATACATATATATTTACATTTTT
>DWJZ01007146.1:0-12375 GCA_018249125.1 Asbolis capucinus
TATAATTGTCTTCTAAATCAAGAGTGAATAGGCTTTTACTAAGTTAGTGCGCTTCAACATCAAAGACTACGTCGCTACTTACCATCATGTGGTTTCGTAATCAAGCACTAATTTATTTAATATATATATATATATAACGTCCTTATAGTCGTCGTAGCAAGCACAAAAAATACACATGATATGTTTTTTATGTAACACGCTGATAAATGAACAGACGGGTCACCTGATGGTGATCACCGCCGCCCATGGACATTAACGACACCATCTCTAACGCGTCGCCTGTTTGGAAGGAAGTAATAGACACACGGGGAAGAAAGAGACATAAGCAATACATTGTTGCAGCAACCGGAATTAATAACGACACCAATTGATAGCATATACCAACAACATACCGCTCTAGGGCGGTGATAAAAGAACAATAGAAAAGAGGATAACAATGCTATGAGCAGTTCCAAACAGCTGTTTCAATAGATCATTGAGACACAGGCTTGACAGGCTGGTTGGTCTAGTAGTTAGTGAACTTGACTGCTACACCGAAGGTCGTGGGCTTGAATCCCACCCAGGTCAAAGTTTTCTGTGATGAGCAGAAATGTTTGTTCTGTGTGTCTGGGTGTATCTATATAAGTATATATTCCATAAATTTATATATACCTACATATGTTTATCAGTTGTCAGATCACCATAGTACAAGCTAACGCTTAGTTTGGGTTCAGATGGCCGTGTGTGAGTTGTCTCGAGATGTGTATTTATTTATTTATTGTTATCATTAATTTTGGGTCCTTTATAAGAATAACACAAATAAACAAGTGTTTGTGTTTTAGTATGAAGTCCCAATCAGGAAGTCCTGAGTTCAAATCCCCTATATACTCGTACCTCTAGGGTTCAAAAAGTTACGTCACAAACAAGTTATTTTCTAACCGATAAACAAACGAACATTACTTCGGCGAAGGAAAACATTGAACCAGCGAGACTACCTGCGCTCCTGAGCATTCCCCAAAATATTCTCGAAGGTTTGGAAATCTACCAACTGACACTAGCACTATTTTATAAATAAAATAGACAACAGCCTTCGATCAAGCTCTACACGTGAGGAGTCACATAGAAATTTAACACAAAATACTGTCCGCATGAACATACACTTTTCATATCATATCCACTTGAATAAACATTTTCGTTGAATTACCAACGAACTAACAAAAAGTTTAAAAAGCATTCTTACGTTCAACATAATACAGATCTTATTTAACATAATACATACCTAGTTGGTTACAATAAATAATTTAAATAAGTACATATTGTGGCATTGTGGAACGTGTTTATGGGTTGGCTGTTTGAAACGAACTAAACAAAACACCAGCCCACATATCAAGTGAGCTGGTATGTGTCGCGCTGCATTTTTGTCGCTGACACGACATACAGTTGAATTATGAATTGCTGCAGTACCAATAATTATCGGCGTAGTCCTATTGTTACAACGCTTGTAAAGAGCTTATTTGTAAATCCAGTAGATGAAGGTATATTTACTCAAGACAATGCAGCTGGTCTCCGGAATCCTATTAGCAAACTTCTAACGACATCTGAAAAGCAGTGCTTTTTGACAACAGCAAATAGCACCACAAAGGGCACAGTTCTTAGGCCTCATATAAAAATATATCCGGAATTTCAATTTCCTAAATGCGTTGCAAATATTGGCGGACATTCCAATCGCTGCCGTACTAATACGGAAGGTCGTTCACCCGTGCGTATTGGAAACATCTGGGATCAACGACCTGGATTCTAAATAAAACATAATATTACTTGTGGTGACGCAACGTCACATTGTTAGAACGCAAGTGTTCAGTTATGTCTGTATAATTATTTAAACATCGGTATATGAGTCAAATAATGGGCAATAACCTCTTCACCACCCTGCCTTCAAGACACGGCTGCTTGTCAGCCAGATTAAAATCAAAATTAAAACTCCTTTCTGTTTTTACCCGCGCGTGTGTTTCTCCCTTCTTGGCAAGCAAAGCGTTAGTGACACCCCTGGTGTTGTTGATGTACTCTCAGGAATACGGTTTTTCTCACGATGTTTTCCTTCACTGAAGCAAGTGGTAATTAACTTTCAATACGATCATAAGTTTACTGTTTTTTTACCTTCTATAAATTAGTGCTTGACCGCGATCATGCCTGATGGTGCGCGCAACATTCAAACCCAGTAGCTATGTTTCAGTAAACTACGTCAAAACCGTAAAGCTATCACTGCTTTTTTACATTACATATATTAGTGCCTCTATTCCACCTAAGGGTTGTTAATCATTACAACCCTTAACTGTCCCATAACTGAGCTAGGGTCTCCTCTCACAATTTGAGGGGTACAGGCCGTAGCCTGCCACACTCGCCAACGGATTGATAAACTTCGTACCTTTGCAGGTTTCTCACGATGGTTTCCTTCACCGTAGCAAGTGATAATCAATTTTTAATACGCACATAACTATGAAATTATAGGTGTGCACAGCAGGATTTGAATCCAGGACCTTCTGTTCAAGAGACCTACGTTCACACTACTATCACTTCTTAGTTAATCACTAACTAAATAAAACTGACTTTCAGTTCAGATAACTTCTTATATTAATTTGGTAATACATACATATGTATATGACTCAATTACTATTTTTTTTTTAAATAATAAGTTAATATTTGACATCGATCCCACCTGATAGTAAGTGGCGATGATGTCTAAGATGTTGGGCGCACTAACTTAGTAAATGCTGATTGACTCATACTTCAGAACTTAATTTGAGTCGGATGGTTGAGTAGAATGATTCGGAATGGTGCTTCATTGAGGAGAAGCCTCCGTCCAGCCATTTTGACGAGGTAAAGAACGTGATAAGGTAACAGGCAGAGTTACTTTTGCATTTAATATCAGCAAGAACCATCCTGTAAAGAAACCACTAAACTTAACCACGGTCATGTAAGTTTTTTTTTGGACTCTCACACTTTTATATTTTTGGAGAACTCACACACGGTCATCCGACCCCAAACTAAGCGTCAGCTTGTACTATGGTGATCAGACAACTGATAAACATACATATATAAATACATACTTATATAAATAATTGGATAAATGATAATTTAGAATATTTCTTTTTGAATCACAATATTATATGTGATGAAAATTTTATCATCTTATGATGAAAATAAAAGTACCTAACCCGTCTTTGACTTTAACTTTCATCATAATGCCCTTGTTAGTTTTTAAACAGTAGGTATAGAATTTCAACGAATTCCAACGTAACTTAATTATTGAAAGATGATGTCGTCTAAGAAATCTTATTTTATCACATCTGTTAGCGTAAGTGTCCATATGTCCCAAGATATGACTTTATTTATTTGTTGGAAAGGCAAAGGGGAAAAGCTGCCAGGATATATTTATTCTTAATGATGACTAATTGCTAGAATCTCGTACGTAATAATTTATGACAGAGTGCTAAGTGTGATTGTATGTATATGTATTTGTGAGTGTGTGTATTTAACTATTTTTTCCCTAGTTGTGCCTATTAACAAGTTAATTATCACATGCTCCGGTGAAGTAAAACAGCGCGACGAAACCTACAGTCCTGTGATAGATTCCCATAAAGTTCTCAAAAGTATGAAGTACAATCCGCACGTGGCCAACGTGACCTATGGCCTTCGGAAGAACAGTTGTTGGGCGGTTTTAGAATAGCCATAGAAATTTTAACCTATTATCCCTCGGGAAAAAACCAACTTTCTGGGATAAATAGATTCTATAACCATTGTCCGTACAAACTACACGTACGTACGTAAACTACAAACATGCTAAATTTTATCTAAATTGCTCCATTGGTTTCGAAGATTTTGACCTGTTATCCTGCGGGAACTGAGCCATTTCCTGTGATAAAAAATATTAACAATTCTATAACTATTCTCAGGTTTTCAACTACAACTATGCCAAGATTCGTCTAAATGTGACCAGTGGTTTTTGAGTGAAACTCGAACAGACAGACAGACAGGCACACAAACATACAGACAGACAATAAATAAAAAAAAAATGTTTTGCTCCGTATATCGATAACTAAGCCTCCCCGCATCAAAATTTTGAAAAAATATTTAATGTACAGAATTGACCCCGTTACTGTTTTATTATAAGTACAGATATAGGTAAGACCCATAAATTCTAGAGACAGCACTCAAAGCCTCACCCCAACTTCGTAATTAAGTAATAAACAATGGGCCAAGGTCCTTGCCCCTAGTATTAACGAAAAAGAGCGTAGTAGCCAGGGCTTTGACTTTAGTTCGTGAACTCTCTTTTTGTACTCTACTAGCTGGTACCCGGCGTTCGTTGCTACGCATCAACTCATCAGCCATGTGTCCGATCGATATAATTTTAGTATCAAAACCTTTGTCAGAGAATTCTAATAGTTGTTAAAAATATCAATGCGCATACCATTTCTGATTCTATAAAGGACAAACAAACAAACTTTGTTTTTACATATATATGTAGATAGATCTAACCTTACAATATATTTGTCAGTAAAGTGTAGACGTCTAAACTTATCGACGGTAATAGGTAAAGTTAAGCGACCATTATCGAAGCAGCCCGTATATATCCCACTACTGGGCTCGGGTCCCCACTCACAATGTGAGGGGTACAGGCCATATTCCACCACGCTGGCTAAGTGTGGATAAGAGAATGTCACACACTATAGGGCAGTGGCGTAGCAAGTGGGGGGCGGCAGGGGCGGTCTGCACCGGGTGTCAGTTTTTTTTTGGGGTGACACCCGCCCGGTTACTCAACAATGAGCAACGTACAGACATTAAAAAAAAATAATAGAAAAAGTAATGAATTGAAAAAACAAAATTTAGTTTTTAATTTGAATGGGGTGACCAACAACTTTCGCACCGGGTGCCACCCAAGGTAGCTACGCCACTGCTATAGGGAACTTTATGGAGAACTCTCAGGTTTCCGCACCATGTATTCCTTCAGCGCAACAACTGATAATCAACGTAACATAGGGAACTTTTTGGGGAACTCTCAGGAATGCAGGTTTCCTTCCTTCACCGAAGCAAGTGAAAATAAACTTCTGATACGCACATAACTTTGAATTAGAGGTGAGCGTTGTAGGATTTGAATCCAGGACCTCTGGTTCAAACCACTAGACTATAAATGACCACAAGTAGTGCCTAGAGCCTACATATCACTGTGATATCATTATTTTAAAATTGGTACGTAAAAATCCCTGTTTATTAAAACCCTTATAACTTAAAATGTGGTGTCAATTCTGCGTAACACATTATTAGAGGAAAATGTATTATAGTTGAAACTTCGAACCGCAGAGGTTTTGTGTTCCAAGTTACCACAAAAAAAGCAATATGTCACACAAACAGACGTGTCGCATCAGAAATGATACATTGGCATCAGAGTGCGGATAGAGGGGCAAGCGTAGAGGGGCGGAGTGACTTGCGGGGGGGTACGAGGTATAGTGGGGCGAGGGGCAGGCATCACGTCACGTCGGAGCAATGAGTAAGCGCCCCGTCAGTGCTATATTCTGATGCATCAGATTCGCTCGTATGTGCTGAAGTAATTTTCAAATATGGAGGATTTAATAGAAGCTGTACGTCAACATGACGTCATTTATGATACAACATCTAAGAAATATAAAGATCGGTTTGTTAGAACAGCTGTTTGGGAGGAAATAGGTGAAAAATTAAACCAACCTGGTGAGTAACTGTGTTTTAACTTGCGTGCAAAGCGCGAGATCGCGGGTTCGTGTATTAATATTGGATCCCGCAAGATATAGGGTGAGGTCTAATATGAACACCAGATCTCCCATAGATTATATATATAATCTACTACCCTAGTTTAGGTGTGTATATATATATATATATATATATACCTAAACTTGGGTGGTAGATATTATATATATATATGTATATACCAGACGGGTCACCTGATGGTACTCGTACGTGATCACCGTCACCTATGCTCAGTGGTGCGACAGTTATGGATCTCAGTGACACTGTATACCTGGCTTCACCTGCATGGTGGCTACGTTGATAAAAGTAGCCCATGTATAATGAATTGCGTTACATTCTATTAATATATTTCATCTTGCAACCTATAACTGTCCCACTACTGGGCTAGGTCTCACCCACAATGTGAGGGTTACATGCCACAGTCCACAGCCAAGTGCGGCTTGGTGAACAGTATTATCCTTACCGTAGCAAATTTTATTCCTTAATTTACTCGGAAAAGAGTTTTTATTTGCTTAAAATGTATAAATACAAACATATATCATTTCTGTTTCAGCGGAAAAATGCAAAGACGACTGGGATAAGTTACGAAATGCGTACACAAACGCATTAAAACGCCGTAAAAAATCTAAGAAAAGTGGTCAATCAATACTCGCTACGCCGTGGAAATACGAAGAACAAATGCGTTTCATACAACCATTTATAAAATCCAGACCAACAAAACATGTTACGCCATCAGAGTCACCAGAACGCTTTCAATCTAAATCAGAGACATCAGGAACCTTAAGCCCTGAGCATCAGGAAGATCGACCATTAACACCATTTTCCGATACCTCTTCACACTCCCAAAATCTAAATCTCCCAAATACACAGAATCAGGATTATTTTAATTTTTCACATTCCAAAAGATACCATATGGAGCAAGATATGGATGAAACAGACTTATTTTTCCGCAGTATGAGCAAGGCTCTAAAACGTCTTCCGAGCCTAGACCAGATCAAAATCAAGTTGGATTTGCACAATGCTATATCACAAGCAGAGATACGTAAACTTCAAAGGGAAGATACGAATGTTAGAGCGATTGGTATTGCTCATGAGATTATAAGTGAGTCGAAACAAGAAACGTAGCAATTTGTACGACCATTTTATACCATCTTGACATGTAAAGATAAAATAACCTACTTACCATGTTTTTTGTTTTTGTGAACTACAAAAGAAAAATTTACATTCAACAAAATATAAAAGCTATTATTTTTACTACTAAACAGATATATAAACAATATAAAATTTAACTTTTAACTTCAAATAAACTAAATTAAAATTATATTTAAACGAAATTATTTAAAATTCGAAACTTGTAAATGTTTTCCCACTTTTTTTTAATTATCTGATACTTTGTATAATTGTTTATAAAATGAAAATAGAAAAAACGGGCAAGAACCTGATTATCAAAAATTTTTGCTAAACGTGTGTAAAAAACGCGCGTTTTTTACAAACGCCAAGTGCAAAACAGACTTAGTAACAACAAATCGTCATACGTAACATTTCGAAACTTTGACTTCGTTTGGCTTCATACTTTTATAATCAAAGGGCTCGTGACGGTCTCCCGAAATCTTATAACACAACCCTCTTTTTGTTATATAAATACGATCGAAATAACTACGTACTCCTGCTGTCACGTGGCGCGTCAATTTAGGGTTACGTATAACAAATCGACAATTTTTTTTACTTTTTATAAATTAGTAGGTACCTGACCATATTGATATGATTTACCTCTATATGATAACATAATCCTTCAAAGCTGGACGGACCACAAATCAAATGTGATGTATCGAATTGTGCAATCAAGGGAGTTTACCACCATGTGTACAATGTTACATTATATTAAAGTGCTTCGAAGGGGACGTGTTGAATATGCATCCCCACGCCTTTCCAAAGGCCAGGTCTACTAACATCTAGGACCTTTGAAAATGTTCGTAGAGATACATAATGACAATATTGTAAATAAATCTCTCGGGACAACTCACGACACTCTGGCTGCTATCATGGCATTGGGTGTCTCCTGCCCAAACCAAAAGTGCTTACCATCAGGCAAGATCGCGCTCAAGCACTAATTTATAGGTAAAAAAATGTGTTTGGCGGAACAGAACCAATTTCAATGTTCCAGAATTTACGAAATAATTTATCCCGTGCTAAAAATACAAGGGAAATGAAACGTTTCGGGAGTTACTTAACAGTCACGTTTTCATGAATTTGAAAACGTGACATTTTATGAAAGCGTTTCACTTTGTGTATCTTTTGTTGCGAAAAGTTTTTACCAATATAAAAAAACGGAACACCGGCCAAGTGCGAATCCAATTTGCATACAAATATTCGAAGTCAAACTCAATATATTTTTATTTCATCATAGGAACATCGAGCTCATTTAATGAAAGTCAGAAAATTCCATACATAATATTCATACATTCTTATTTTTTTTTTTTTTTCATTCTTATTATTCCCTAGCTAAAGCAATGGCAACCTTGGTATGAACCTTGGTCTATCGAACGGAAGGTCTTGAGTTCAAATCCTGCGACGCACGATTCTAATTTCCAAAGTTATGAGCGTAGTTGATTGTCACTTGCTACGATGAAGGAAAACATCGTGAGGAAACCTGCAGTCCTGAGAGTTCTTCATAATGTTTTCGAAGGTATGTGAAGTCCACTAATCCTCAATTGGCCAGCATGGACTATGTGTACTTCTCACATTGTGTAAACCCGAGCCCAGTACTGAGAGATTTATAGGTGATGATGATTCACTAGTTAAGTGAAAACATCAGCTTCAACCCATTAATGGCCCATTACTGAGCACGGGTCTCGTCGTGCTGAAGAGGCCTAGAGCCTGGTCCACCACGCTGCTCCTATGCCGATTGTTGAGTGGCCTAGTGGACAACCCAAGTATGAGAAGTTGTTAAGCCGCCCATAAGACTCCGACGTGGCTTAACGATTGTATGTATAAAAACCAGGACCTACGGCTCTACGTGCCCTCCGAAGGACGGAATCGTTCACAATTTTTTGTTACCACTAGTGGTCATCCATCCTTCTACCGTAAGCTGTTGCTTAACCTTTTCGATCGCTTACAATCCAAAACAAGCTGTAGGGCTATGAACGCAAAAACGAGAACAAAATCGATATATGTATGTATTTATATTATCGTTGTGAATTGCATCCATTTCGTTTAACCTAATCTTAACGTCAGTTTGTATTTGTTTATAAAGCCAATGAGACATAGATATTGTGTATGGGGCTTTAGGCTTTATCATACATTTTGCTTTAAGTAAATTCTGGTATAAATTTTATAGTTGATTTTATTTTATTTTTAAATTTTTACGTGCGTTATGTGAACTTTTGGTTCCTAAGATTAAATAAATGCAATTAATTTTATTTACTACGACCAATTTCAAATCCAACGATTTTAAAATTGCCCTACTGAGCCCGGCCTTTAAATTACCTAGGCAATGTATACAATGCCTGGATTACACTATGCTGGTAACATAAACAAACTTCGAATGTATAAACACAATATTAAAATTAAATATCGCACACTAGTGTCTGCAAGCGGCTTCGCCCGCGGTACATTGCTAACAGCCTATGTGACTATTTCATCCAGACCGGTTCAACAGTTTGTGCGTGGAGGAGTAAATCACCATACATCCAACCTCATGAATTTCCGCATTTATAAAATGAGTAGGATTGACAAACCGAGCGAGGAATTGTAAACACCTGTATATAATATTCCTAATACATAATATTTCTTGAATATACATACGTTTTACCGGTAACTAATAGATATGCCTCATTAGCGATCATGTCAATCATTCATACATTCTGTGTGAAAATAAACACTGAGTCACGTATGAGTCATACACACACCAAACAGTACGTAGTTTCAACGTAAGCCTTCATAATATTGTATTAGTCATACTTTCTTTTCACCTTTAGAGCTTTCGGGAAAATTATGACGCGGTTTCCTGACTCGAGCACTAGATGACGTCATATTCTGGGTTTTAGTTTTAAATGTCAATAATATTTTATACAAAAATACTTATGTTAATATTGTTGGAAACAATAAATTATTTAGTATTTTTTATCTATGCCAAAGATATTAAACTATCTGTGCTTTACTATTATTATTTATATTTATACTGTCATGTGTGTTATCTATTCTTCTCAAATAAAACTCCGTTCCGAATACATGGCTCGGTTGTCTTTGACCAAAAAACCCTTATTTTTCAATATGTAATCGGGTGTCATTTTAGATTTGGTGTAATATACATAATGCCGTTAACTTTTACCCTTTTCTACGCTTACAATTTCTACAGATAAACGTTTGCTGCTAGTAACAATATAAAATATGAAGTCGGGTTACACAAAACTGCACTAATAACTAGGATGAAATTTGTAAGTTACGGATTTTTTGGGTCACAGAATCAAATCTGAAATGATGAAATACAGGCCATATTCATCTAAGCTATAGCTGATGTAGACCAGGCTTAGGAAAGAGAAGTAAACAATGCCTTCATAGGAGTGCCAAGGGGGGGCTTGAGGGCATCTATACCCTTAAAACCAGAAAAACGCCCCTGAATCTCCTTAGCCTCCTCTTGGTTAAAACTTGGGTACGCCTAAGAGTGTCTCCCTACCAGGAGGACTGACGTTCTGAAGAATTGAGCGAGCATAAGCATTCAGAAGACATAAGACCAGTCAGAGTGGTGAAAATTAGGGAAGACCTATATCCAGCAATGGACTTATGTAGGAGATCAATTAAACAGGAGATCTATTATGTAGGAGATCTGTTATTTCCATTACAAAATGTGATTAAAAAAGCAAAGTATCAAGAATGAAGAATATAACTATACCACGAATAATATATATACATATATATCTGAATGTTTGTGAAAATGTTTGGATCTTTGTCTTTCAGATGGTAACCGTTGAACGGATTAAGATGAAACTTGGCACACGAATAGACCACATCCCGGAAATGAATGCAGGATAAATTGTATCCCTATTGTGGGTCCCTTTGGATGATGTGTACGTTCATATTTTAAACGGGTTAAGACAAATCTTGACACAGAGATAGATTAAGAAATAAATAATAATAATAAATATCTCAGTACAACTCACACACGGCCACCTGAACCGAAACTAAGCATTATAGCTTGTACTATGGTGAACAAATGACTGATAAACATATATACTTTTTTTAAATATACATATACTTATATTACACCCAGACACATAAAACGAACATTCCTGCTCGTCACAGAAAAGTTTAACCTGGGTCGGAATCGACCCATGCTTTTGATGTAGCAGTCAGGTTAACTAGACCAACTGAACTGTCGTTATTATTACAGATTAGTCGTTATTACAGATTATAGAGTGTAATAATATATAGGCTTCGGTTAACAACACATGACGTAGGAAAAGCGCGAGTAAAATCTAGTAAGGAATATTTTATTGATTATATTAAAAAAGTTTTGGGAAATTCCGTAGACGAAATTTATGGCGTATTCGATCACGTGATTCACTTAGACACGTTTCTGCGCCAAATATTGGAGAAAGTATGACTCACGAGTATGACTCATCCAAAATTTGTTTTAAAAGGCAAACTCAATTTTTAGGATTCCAAAACCAAATTGAAAACGGATCCATATTTCACTGACTGTCTGTCTGTCACTAGGCTATATAGATAGAGCAGAGCTTTCAGAAAAGTACGTTAATACCAAAAATTGTAATACAAAAAATCGTTGCAACTTGAAATATTTTTTATTATTATAGCCACTTTATAAAAAATACTAAAATTTTAAAAATAGAAAGGTTAGATAGGGGTACAAGAAATAAGTATAGAAAAAAAAAATTGACACAGAACATTTTGTATGTATTTCCGACCCACAATTATTAACATATTTTTAATATATATATGTGCCTGTGATATGTATGTACATCATCAATAATTATTAATATATTTAATCCTTAATTTATCGCTGTCTGTACATAAAAAATATATGGGTGAAACTAATATAGGGTTTTTTATTTAGAAGTAAAATACAAAATAACTTTTATTTTTTATGTCTGTATCTCTGTGCCTTTGTATAAGCTATATCAAAAAATGCTAATCCGATCTAGATGCAGGTTTTAATTAAAATTTGCTTCGTAAATAAAACATATTAAAAAAATACATCTATAATCCTTCCATATAACAAAGCAAAGCGAATACACTTACTTAAAAATATCGCACATAAAATTATCCTAACTCATACTTATGAGTGTGTGCGTATTTTTTTTTTTTAATATTAATCTGTGATCGCCTATAAGACTTACTATCAGAATAAAGTAGAAAGATATAAACAACTAGCTGTACTCGACGTTGCCACATATCAACTCGTAAACTATGTGTCAGATGCATACATTTTAGTAGCAAACCCTTTTCCAGAGAATTCCGAACAAAGTTACCAAAAACGTGTTCTATCTCCTAATATTTCAGAGTCTATAAACGACAAACAAACAAACTCACAAACAAACTTTTTTTATATATACATACATATTTTTCCACACTATAAATTCAACTTTAAGTTATGAATTT
>DWJZ01007147.1:0-12375 GCA_018249125.1 Asbolis capucinus
TCTGTGTGTCTGGATGTGTAATAGAAATATCTATTTAAGTATGTATTTAAAAGTATATATGTATGTTTATCAGTTATTTGATCAACATAGCACAAGCTAACGCTTAGTTTGGGGTCAGATGGCCGTGTGTGAATTGTCCAAAGATATTTATTTATTATGAAAATCGTATCTTTTGTATGTTTTTTTATTTTTTGAACTTTTGGTCTAACATGCTGTACAGAAACTATTATACAGCAAGCTGAATATTATGTTGGAATGAAAAAATCGGACTACGGTTTATTTTACTACGGTTGCAGTATGAATAAATAACGAAATATAAATATTTTATATTGTTACAGGCACATTCAGAATGGCGCTATTTGCATTGCGAGACATTGAACCGGGTGAAGAGTTGACTTACGACTATAACTTTTCACTATTCAATCCCGCAGTTGGTCAGGTAAAAAGCGTTTATATTTATAATTATTGTTATGACTAAATATGATATGTAACAAAATGGTTTAATCAAATAATGTGATTGGGTAATTACCAATAAATAAATTAATAATTGTAAAAGCAATAAAGCATATTCAATCTGAATCAATTTTCTCATTCTATATTCTTTTTAATTCTACAAATAAACTGGAAATACCAATTTGTTTTGTTCTAGCCGTGCAAATGTGATTCAGAGGATTGTAGAGGCGTCATAGGAGGGAAATCGCAAAGAATCACCAAGTTGCCAGTCAAGACCCAATCAAGGACTCCATCAAACGCTTCCACCCAGTCCGTCGGGTCGACCGGAAATCAGCCACGGGTCGGTAGACCAAGGAAGGCTGTCAAATGTAATAAGAAGTCTGAACAGAATAATGTTGTATGTGAAGATAAGAATATGACCATACTAAAGTACCAGCAACATCTGAACAAGCTGTGGCAGGAGCCGCAGATGAAGCCGCTCACTGCTAAGGAGAGGAATTTAGTGAAGGAACGGCACTGCTTCTTGTTTAGGAATCTTGAGAATGTAAGTTGTAATATAATAATAGCTTTTTATTATATTTCATTATGAACATTTCCCATTCCATCATCGAATGAGCCGACGCACGGGGGGTATCCTTCCCTTCCTCGTTAACATCCTGTCAGTACGAAAGATGCGCTTCGTCTTTTATCACTTGTACCGCGAAGAACTGGGATAAGTTACCGACTCGGTGTTTCCGTTCGATTGCAATGTAAATGTCTTCATGTCAAGAGCGAATAGAAGAGCGAAGAGCGCTTTACCATCATAGACTTCGCCACTTACATCAGGTGAGACTGTAGTCAAGCGCTAACTTATTTAGGGTAAAAAAAAAACAGAACAGAACAGACAGGTCGCTTGAAGGTGATAACGAAACTGAATGAAACTTGGCATAGAGGTAGATTGTATTCTGCAATAACGTATACGCTACTTTTTATCAACATACCACGCGGGCGAAGCAGACCTTGATTTGTGACCCTGATTTGTGATTGTAATAAAAAATATTATTCACAGGTACGACGAACAAGAGAGCGACTGAACATTCCTCTGCCCCCACCATCCCCTCCACCCCCTGTCTTGCCCGCAGCGCCAGCCGTCATCAACGTGAACCCCCTCGCGCTGCCAGACACCATGAACCCAGAGGTATTCCTGAAGCGGTTGCAGGCCATACGGGCCTCTAAAGAGGAGGGCTCGAAGGAACTGCTCAAGCTGGAGGATGATCCCACTCAGAACATGAAGGAGCGGCTTGGGAAGGTGTTTAAGGCACTCTACAATGTTCTAGTTGCGGTTAAAGGTTAGTTGTGCTAAACCTACTGTTTAACTTTTACTACTAATTCCATCGAAAATGGCACAATTTTAATTTCATTTAAATCATACAGATTATAAACAAAACAAGGTATCGAGTCCTCTTAGGTATTTGCATACCTGTGCCAGAAGAACTCTCTCTTCCATATCTAGTTAACATAATATAAGTAGCCTGGATCAAAAAATTAAAATTTTACTAAAGATTAAATTTAAAACGTATATGTCGGTCAATTTTAGATGTGTGTGTGTCAATGTATTTGTAACACATGATACATAAATAAGACCCATCTACTACATACATGAATAAGATCATACAACCAAAAAAGAACATTACTGACCAAATACTTATATTTCAGATTTTTCAAAATTTATATTTGGTAAAAGGTAGATTTCCCGCCACGCGGCTAATATAGAATTCCCGTTAGCTAGATTTAGTATTCTGTCATCTTTATCTGTGACAACATTTGGTTGAGATAATTGTTAGGAAGTTAGACAATATCAATTTCAGTGATGAAATATGACATGTCATCAAAAACGAAAAAGAAATATTCTGGCTACTCAATGGTTGCGAAAGCATTTTAGGACGTTTCTTTCAAGCACAAAAACTTTAGTATCACACGACAACATTTTATTGTTCATCCACAGACGACGAAGACAGGCTAGTGTGCACACCGCTGTTAAAACTGAAGTCGGACCGTTGTAAATACGACGCATCTCCGATGGATCTGAGCAGCGTCGAGAGTAACATCGAGGGCGGGCGTTACTCGAGCTTGGCGCAGTTCGACGGCGACGTGAACGCGTTGTTCTCGGCTGTAGTGCGCGAGCATGGCCGGTTGTCCGGCTTGGGGATTGCTGCTGTGCAACTAAAGAAGGTATTACCCGGGTAACCGGTTATATTATACGGTTTATAGAATGTCGGGTTTTGAAATAAATAATGGAAGCTAAGTTTTTTTTGGGTCAAGGAATCGGTTGAGTAATTTGGTAAAGTATTTTGCAAAAATGAGCAATTCTTGTATGTCTATACCTGTTATTCAATGTGAGTTTTACAAAATCTCATCGTCAACTTAATATTGGAAGTCAAAGGATTTTGTCAAAGAGTCAATTTGAGTAATTTTGTGAAGTATTTTTCCCGAATGAGCGATTCTTGTATATCTATGCCTGTTATTTAATGTGAGGTTTACAAAATCTCGTCCTCTACTAAATATTGGAAGTCAAGGTATTTTGGATCAAGGAATTGATTGAGAGCTTTTGGGGAATTTCTAACTAAATTTGTTGAATTTTCAGGCGTATAATGCAGCCAAAGCGGATGTAGCGGACTTGCTCACAAAAATACTGGGACCTACCGAGTCACTGCCGCCTGGATTTGTGCAGAAAGCTAAAGCAGGTTAATTAACACATTCCTATAACAGTTCAATATGACAAAACGGAGATTTTTTTAAATGTTTCTTATTATAAATTCGTTATATGTATGAAAATTACATTTGTATTATTAAAATAAGCGACTTACAATTTGCGTTTCGTTTCGGTACTGGTAAGGCTAGTAGATTCTTTAAATTGACATATATTTTTGGTTTTGTAAATCTATTTAAATGAAAAACTAAATATCAATCCAAGTGTGAACCGCAATAAAATTGGACCAGCTGTTTCCGGCACAGAAAAACAGACAAAAATTTTAAATCTTTGTTTTAAAAATCTGTTGCCCCAGTAATGGTTCAAGTACAGATGGCGATCACAGATGTGTATCTACACACTTACTGTATGTATGATATCGATGATCATAGCTGTTGTTACAGAGGAGGTGATAATGTGTATATGCGGCCTGCACGTGGAGGAGGGGCTGATGGTGCAGTGCGGCGCGGCACGGTGCGGCGTGTGGCAGCACGCGCGCTGCATGCGGGTCGCCGACACCGCCGCGCAGCACTACTGCCACCACTGTCGGCCGCACGCCACGGTTGGTATAATATACGCATCAACAACACACACATACACAGCACACACCCATATACCCACATGCACACGCTGACATACCCAGACGGCACACATACGTACTCAATCAATTATTATCATCAATTGCGTACAAGCTCTCATACGCACATGCTCACATACGTACATGCTAACATATTTATACGGCTAAGTACGCACACGTACACGCAGGCGCACGCACACAGAATATATGACCCACCAAAACTTCAAAAAAATATCTTTTGCTAAGTTAATCTGATAACTAACAACTTAAGTTATACTTGATGCAGCGTCATAGAGTGTGCTTTAAGTTTTCTCAGTTATAAAGTCCCTAAAATATATTGTTTTATTTAAATAATTAAAAATATTATTTCCTCGTATTATCTACTACTGTAAATTTCGCCGCGAAGAAAAGAACCTCCCGCATCTACAGTTAGCTCAGATTTTTTCATAAGGGAATATCCTTTCATCAAAGTGAGTAGTCAGTTACTTCTAATATCAATATATATCAACAGGTTGATCGTGAAATACCACTAGATGACTACACAGAAGAAGGTCATCAGTTTTATCTGTCATTGATGCGAGGAGACTTGCAAGTGAGGCAAGGAGACACGGTGTATGTGCTGAGAGACATTCCTATCAACGAGAAACATCCAGATGTCAGTCAGAAGAATGGGGATAAAGCTGAGTCACCCAAGACCAAACGGGTTGATAGGAAGAAACTGAAGAATATCAAAGGGAAGGATAAAGAGGATGTTAGCATTCAGAATAAGGTTTGTTTGTGTTTTCTTTGGGTGATAAAAAAAAACTATGAGTAATAAACCTTATTGTATTCTGTGCAAACTCGATCTGAAATTTTTACCATGCCACATAAAATTTGTATGGAAAAGAATCCAGATTGAATTCGCACCAGACTTCGTAAAGACTAAAAGAATCAGTGAAATACGGTTTTTTTTTAAATTTGAGTTACATAGATTATGGAATAATTTAAAAAACATTAAGTCAAAAGCAATATTATGTTAACTTTAGTAAATATTAAAATCATTAATTCAAAAAAATTTAAACTTCAAATTACATCTAAAAGTAATAAAATTAGAACTATATAAAAGCTAAACATGGTCAGAAGTCAATAGCATTACTAGAGATAAAACCTTCTCATCAGACATCACTCAAACTTAAATAGGGCCATATAATATATAATATAATAAGCATTTACATAAAAAGATTAATTAAAATTGGTGCAACAAACCACCAGTGAAAGTAATGAGGTAATAAACAAAGAACGCACGGAGAATCTTCCTTTCTTTTATAGTTGTTGTACGTTTACGAGTATGTCGGGTTATCGACAAAAATGTAGAGCGACACATACCAGCTTTCTCTCTTCCTCATATGGCTCTTAAATTAATTTAATATAACAATACACATTTATTTGTTATACTCATAACCGTAGGTATATATGTATCCTTATTAATTTGATTCTTTTTTTATGATGGTTAATATATTTGAATAATTAAAATAAATTAAATATTTACACACTAATTATTTATTGTATGTCTGTTTTATTTCAGGAAGGTGAAGTTCGTAAACACACATACCAGACCATCGGAGAGATACCCGTTTCAGAGCTTGACATATTCCGAGTGGAGCGGCTGTGGAAGCACAAGGACACGCAGGAGAGATATGTTTACGGACATCACTACCTGCGGCCGCACGAGACCTTCCATGAACCTACTAGGAAGTACGTTATTTGTATATTTTCCGTTTTGCTTTGGTGATGGGGTCGTTCGAATGATATTTGATAGGCCGGTTGGTCTAGTGGTTTGTGACTGCTGTACCAAAGGTCGTGGGGTCGATTCCCACTGTCTGGATGTAAATATCTGTATTAGTACGTATTTAAAAGTATATATTTATGTTTATCAGTTGTATGATCACCATGGCACAAGCTAACGTTTAGTTTGGGCTCAGATGGCCGTATATGAAATGTGCAAAGTATTTATTAATATATAATAAAGTTTGAGGAGCGAAAGGTTGTAAAATGTTATGCTATGTTACAGGGCATTGAGACAGAAAAATGCTACTTCAAAAATGTATGGGAATGGCTGCATAAATAAATGTTATCTGTTTTTCTGCAATAAATGGCATCCCCATACATTTTTATAAGCTTTACATATATTTACTTTTACATAGCTTTACATATATTTACCTTAGATAAGTTAGCGCGTGACTACGATCCCACCTGATTGTAAGTGGCGATGAAGTATGATGGTAAAGCGCACTAACTTACCAGAAGCTTATTCACTCTTGACTTGAAGACATTCACATTGTAATCGAACGGGAACTCCGAAGCGGGCAACTTATTCCAATCCTTCGTTGTATGGATGATAAAAGACGAGGCAAAGTTTAATTTGTTACGGGTCAAATCTTGCAAGCTTAAATAGACCTACTTTCGTTTACACCTTGGAGCTGGAATTTTGCATATTGCTTCAGTTCCGATGACAATGCATTTTTATGAAAACTGTGAGCTGATACTACGTTCAGGATTGGCTTTATAAAAAGGAACTCCTCAATGGTTAACAATACAATTATAAAATTTTGAGTATTTCTTTTATTAAGGAACTATAATTAAAGCTGAGGTTTTTAAATATTTTAATAAACCTTGAGTTGAATTTGAGCTTGACTTTTGAGCGTTTGACGTGAACGATAATAGAAAGGACCCAGGGTGGAAGGGCTTTTAGAATAGTGCGTTAATTAACATAGTTTCTTTACATAAAAAAATAAATTTACTATTACATTTGACTATTAGGTAAAAATAGTCGCTTCATTTTATAAAAAACCGTGTTTTGTGTATTTCAACTACATAAATTGTCCAGGGTGGTCTGGTAGAGAATGCCATTCCGGCATTAAGTTCGCCCATTGTTTTTTAGGTTTTACAAAAAGATATTAATTAATAAATACATCCATTCAATTCTTTATGCGCAATTGAGAAACTTTTAAATTGAAATAAAACTTATATTTGTATGTTACAGATTCTTCCCTAACGAAGTAATGAGAGTGCCGCTGTATGAAGCAGTGCCCATTGAACTAGTGATGTCGCAGTGTTGGGTTATGGATCTTAACACCTACTGTAAGGTAAGTTGTATCGTTTATATTGTTGTGTTATACAGGATATTGGAAACGACAAGATGAATGCATTTAGCGGATAACGGCGATAGGGACGACCATAGAAACGAATAGGAATAGTAACAGAATGGATTGGAATAGAGAAAAAATAAAAGAAAAGTGGGTTGTACTGAAGGAGATCTTTATTCGAATATCAGTTCTTAATTAAGACTGTGTTTAAAATAATGAAGACATGAATCTTTTTTAATATTATAAATATGAAACTAACCTACATGGTTAGTTGGTATAGAGTAGCATAATTGGAAATCCAGTCATTAATCTTTTCTCCATGCCAAATTTCAATCAAATCCATTCACAAGTTTTTAACTGTAAGAGTTAATATATCCAACCATCCATCCTCATTAACTTTCGTATTTAAAATAGGAATATTGGGATGCCCGATGTTGATTGCTATGTATTTATTGTTGGTAAAAATTAATATCGTATTATGGCCTATATGTATCCAGGGTCGTCCGGTGGGTGCCATGGAACAGCACGTGTACATTTGCGAGCTGCGCGTGGACCGCACCGCGCGGCTGTTCACGCGCGTCTCCCGCCCCAAGTACCCCATCTGCACGAAGCCGTACGCCTTCCACCACTTCCAGCAGCGGCTCAAGATCACTAGGACCTATGCTGTATGTATCGTCACATACAAACAAAATACACATAAACATACAAACTAAGAGACAACTATAATATATATATAAAAATACGTACAATAAATATATACATATGAATAATTTTTCTTTTCGTATACAGAAATTATAAATTTATTGTTTATTAATTTATATCATTCCTTACAAGTAACGTTACAGGTCTTTAATGCGTTAGCGTTAAAATCAGATTATTACTAATTATTCAATTATAAAATTGTCAATTAAAAACCAATACAATTGTCCTATATATTATGTTATGAAATGCCATATGTCAATAAAATACAATGATTATATTTAAATTACAAGTCAATGAGAAATGAATAAATTGTTTAAAAATTATGAATGTAAAGTATCGTTCACTAAGAATGTTATGAGGCTTCAATCCATTTATGGCACGGAGCACGGGGCCTTCTGGTTCAAAAATTATCGAAAAGTGCGTTACTTAATACTTTAATTAATTCAAACATACCGTTTTCGAAAGCTCTGTATATTCTTCATATTTGTCTGTACAGCCACACGAAGTTCTACCGGAATATTTGAAGGGCAGAGCTGCTAAGAGTTTTGCGCCACCAGACAAAACACCCAAGAGTATTCCCGAAGTTAAGAAAAAATCAACTACCGCAGCTGTTGCCACCAGTTCCAAGGTAAAATATGTATTATATACTGATTGTTATTAACATATTTTAAGCTGTTTCAATATACCAGATACTTTATAAAGAAAATACAGTATAATAAATGATGAAGAAGTAATATTGTTACCTAAGTGGTTGTTTTTTAAAATATAATTGTTATACCATGTTGTAGCTTGGTTCATTTATAATCACGGAAGCGTTAAGGTCGGTTTTTAGGCCAGGTATGCATGTTTGCTAGATTAATTTTTATTATTTAGATTTTTTTTGTGTCTTTCATGTGTTTGACACGTACGTGATATGAATATCTAGGTTCGATGCAAATTCGATCTGGATTTTTTTCCATACAAATTTGACTATAAATTTATCAATGCTACTATACTTGGTTTAACTTCGATCCGGAATAAATGTTAACAAACCATAAAAATCTTTTGTAGGGTTTTCAGCAACCGAGGTGACCACGTAACTACTCAATATACTTTTGAAATAAGTATTGATCAAAGAATAAGTACAAACTACAAATAAATATAGTCATACTAGTCACACAAAAAACATACAACACACAACATCATTCACAAGTTCACACTGGGGCATCCTTAATTTTAAGGAGTTAACAACATTTCAAGCTATTTAAATATTTTGTTTTATACTTTTATAATTTATTATTTTTCGTTTTAATAACTTTATGCATTTGTCACCAAGTTAATATTATCATTTACAAGTATAATTTTTTTTAATTGTAATGGTACAAAAGAGTTAACAACTGATAAAAAAAATAAAAAGTTTAATTCTCCTGTTTGTCACAAGTAGCTAGGCAACGGTTTGTTATTAAACATTCCAGATCGAATTTGCACCGAGTATAGTTGCACGGGTCATTACGACAAGAATGCAAGGTATTAATAAACAGATCGTGAGTACCTGTTTGCATTTAAATGTTTAGTATCTGCGATTAGTTTAAATATATCGACTAAAAATACGCAATACACTTAGACTCTAAAATGTTCGTAGATGTACCTCACGGTGGGATGTTGCGTCGTGTACTGGTTCGCCTTGACTGGCGATCAACATTGTTTACCAACTGGCCACTGAATCCATAATTCTCATTGACAATGCCTTGGATACACTTTCTACCAAACATTGTAATCAACACATGGTACACTATTCGTTTCTTGTGTAAAGTAAAACTGTGTCTTTAATTTTATTGAATCACTAGGAATTGCAGTCGCTTCGCTTCGGAAGAAGAGTTGTCCATTGGTTTAAGAATTATCCCACGGGAAGAAAGCAGTTTTCTAGGATAAAAAGTATCCTATAAAAATCGTCCTTACATAAGCTACAAACCTGCAAAATCTCATCTAAATTGGTCCATTGGTTTCAGAATTGCCATACAAATTTTAACTTGTTATCCTGCAGGAACAAAACCATTTCATGGGATAAAACCCAAAAAAAAGTTTTGATCTCTATATCGATAACAAAGCCTCCTTACAAAATTAAAAAAATATATTTAATGTACAGAATTGACTGCGTTACAGTTTTATTATTAGTATATATAGTTTCCACCCCGCATTTACGCGCATGGTAGATGTGTTGAACAAAATTAGACTATGAGTTATTACAGACTATAATCTATCCCTGTGCGAAATTTTAGTCAATTACGTTTAGTCGTTTAGCGTGATTGAGTAACAAACATCCATACATACAAACTTATGATATCCCTATAGATTATATAGGATCCTTATGATATCCCTTTGCCAAATTTCACGCAGACAAATACCATCAAAGATGTCGCCACTAACCATCAAGGTGATTTCGTAGTCAAGCGCAAACTTATATAGTATAAAAAAATCCTTACATTTCTCATCTATAATATTAGTAGGATACTTTACAGTAACATTATTAAGGGATATGTTTTTAGACTAATATCGTCGCAGATACTAAAAATGTTAATGCGAACGGGTACTAACGATTAGTTTATTATTTTGCAGTCTTGCCGTGACCATGACCCGTGCAACTGGGTCGAAATTTCGGTAAAATAATAAACAGATCGGTGATTGAAGCGATGATAGCCTAGTGGTTAAAAATTCGGCTTCCAACTCGGGGGATACGGGTTTGAATCTCAGGGCTCGCACTTCTGACTTTTCGGAATAATGTGCGTTTTTAGCATTTAAATGTCACTCGCTATAACGGTGAAGGAAAACATCGTTAAGCAACCTGCACGCCGGGGACTTTGCAAAACTCAAAGGCGTGTGAAGTCTGCCTATGTGCACTTGGCCAGCTTGGTGGACTATGGCCTTAACCTTCTCATTCAGAGAAGAGACCCATGCTCAATAGTGGTGATGAGTTGAGATGATGATGATGAATAAACAGACAGTTTGCAATGAAATGTTTTTTATTAAGAAGACGGTGACTGCAGTCGTGCAGTTAATAGTCACAGTTTTTATAGATAGTCTATGTAGAAGGATATATTGAACCTGTTTCTTAAGGTACGTTATCAAACACGACCTTGCATTTCTAGCTTAGTTAATTCCCTTTTATTTTTAAACCTGTTTTTGACTTAAGATAATTATCAATGTTGTGTTTAAAAAAACAGTTTTTGCCTGTTGGTAAAATTTGGTCTAACGATTAATGAACAAGGTGTTTTGAACGTAGATCTCAAACTGGAGGTCCTAGGTTGAAATTCTGCGACGTGCGCTAATTTCCAAAGTTATGTACGTATCAGAAGTTGATTATCCATTATTTCATAAATTCACGAAGGTGTATAAATTCACCAATCCGCACTTGGCCAGCGTAGTTGACTATGGCCTGTAACACGTTGTGAGAAGCGACCCGAGCCCAGTATTGGGACAGTTATGGGTTGTAATGAATTTAAATATTTTTTTAAATTATAGGTTGCAATTTTTTTATAACGTTACTAAATTAAATTCACTAAGTGTTTACTCGTAGCTACTTGTAGTAATATGCATACCGCACTTGTGACATACCTGGCAATCTACTTTAATTATAATTTTTTTTAAGTGTTTTAACCGTACTGGGTGTCCTGTTAATATGTAAATTACTAAGAATAAGATACCTAGCACAAATGTATAGGAACCTTACATAGTTTTTCCTCCATTTTCCTTCATCCTCATCGTTACAAGCAAAAAAAGACATTCATTATCATCCGACTAAGTTCGTGATGATGGATGAATGGATGTTTGGTACTTTTTCACACAAAAACTGCTGAACCGATCTGGATGAAATTTGGCGCAGAGACAGATTAGTCTACCTACCTTTTTTTGACGTATCTACCAGGCGAAGCCGCGAGTGGTTAAGTTTTAATAACCATTTAACATTAATATTTAGAGTGATGGGATCTCGTTGACAAAAGTATCAAGAATCCTCACAATATCAAGATTCATAGATATTGTATGTGTAAATTGATTACGTAAGATGCTTTACGGTTCCGAAGTGCTAAGAAAAACTGTACACTGTCAAAAGGATCGAGATCAAATAGAGAATATGTTCCGGTATTTTAGTCAACCAGGGCCTTGAGACAAATGCCTTGTACCGGTCACACCAAAAGTAAGTTTAAAAAATGTATGAATGACGTTTATACCTACAAAACAGAAGCCATATTTTTGTGCACTAAAAACTACTTAAATATTGTATAGGAATTTGGTGCAGAAAAATATGACGTCTCCTTCCGCAATAAACGTAATTCCCATACATTTTTGAATTAACGTGAACGATAACAGAAAAAAGCATTTGTCTAGGGCGTAGTTTTTACATTAAAAAAAAAAAACCTATGGCAGCTTTGGTACAATATAACTTTCATTTTGGTAAGTGTAACTTTTGGTATTTCTTTTGGTGTTTTTGGTAAGCTTTATCAAGTCTATTGCCTGGACCCTTAGTATACTATAAGGTACCCAGAAGTTTAAAATTTACTATTCATAGGTCGAAAGTTCACTGTAACACCAGGGTACCTGGTGTTGTTAATGTCCATGGACGGCTGTGTTCTCTTACATTCGCCCTTATTCTCACATAAAAAAATGGCGCGGACTAAGTATCGGGAAAGAGCAAATTTTTGAAGTAATGCTTCTTTTGGCACGTTAGGGAAAAATTATGAGAGTAAATTTTTATAATGCGCACGCACAGCGTCACAAAAAACCAACACCCTGAAGTTAGCTAGTCAACATTTTAG
>DWJZ01007148.1:0-12374 GCA_018249125.1 Asbolis capucinus
ATCAAATGTCCAATTCTATATATATATATATATATATATATATATATATATATATACATATAGAGAGAGTACCGAAAGTTTTTTTTCGCCTTTTTTTCCTTCCGGCCTACACTATCGTACCTACATAGTCCTAAGTTTGTATTATTTATAAAGCCGATGACAGATAGGTATTAAGTAGGGACTTTTTATTGTAAAATTTTCACTTTCGTTAAGTGAGCTTTTGGTTTCTAAAACGAAATAAACAGTTTTCATTTCATTTCATATAACTATTTCCAAATAAAAATTCGTTCAGTGTAATTATCAGATGAGCGACGTGGGCCCAGGACGAATTTGTAGTGAAGGTAGGTGGTGGAATACGATTTAGGCGCTACAAAGGCCGCGGGACCCATTAGGCATTAGGTAGTATTAAAATTTATACAATTGCGACACTAGCACTCATCACACCTAATAACTACGAATTAAGAATATTTTTTTTTTACATGAAATGTAAAAGAAATATTGAAATGAAATAAAATAAAAGGAACCGAAAGCTCAATTAACAAAAGTCAAAACTTTACAATACAAAATACTTGAGTTCAATACAAATGTATTAACAAAATTTTAACAAAAAACATACAGAATAAGTAACCAGAATACTTACTGGAATAAGTTACCCGCGTCAGTGTTCGTTCGATTATAATGTAAGTGTTCAAATTAAGAGTGAAACGGCTTTTGCTGAATGAGTGCGCCTTGCCACCCAGGCCACATGCTTGTGTTATAAATGTATTAACAAATTCTTGGATGTGGAAGTTTTAGTATGCTTCATCGCGTCTATGAGCTCCATGGTGTAGTGCAACCAAAATATAATTTGAGATACGTAATGCATTTTATATTAGTAATGGCAACTATAATACCGTCTCAGTCCTTCAACGTTACTGCTTCAATCTGTCTTACAGACCAATTAGTATACTCTATTTATTTTATAACATAAATAAACATTACAGGCAATTAAATAATATGTAATTCGTTTAGTAAGTGTATGGTTATATGTATATTAATCTAAGTAACATTTGATCTCGTAGGGTACATATATTCTTGTTATATTCATATTGTTATATATGTTTTCATATAGTCTATTAGCATCAAAACAACGTTGACCCAATGCATAAAACTTAAAAACCACCATCAAACATCCAAGCGTCAAGATTACATTAACATAAGAAAGAGCTGGTAAAACCTATCCGTTTTTATCAGTACTGTTCTTGCGGCAGTGACGTCACATTAATATTACCTAATGATAAGAATGTAAAAAATCATAATTATATTATTCCACTGTCCTCACTACATTAAATTCATACCTACGTACAGCTTACTAAACGTACCTACATATTTTTATTAAGTTGGTAATAAAAATAACTTTGAATATAGAAATAAATTGTGTGTTCAAAACAGAGCACGACTGTGTTCGAATGGGTTTAGGTTTAGAATAAAATTAGATAATAAAATATTCATCAACCAAGTGCGGGTAGGCTGGCTTCGTTGACTTTGAGGCGCTGGCGGGTAGATGCCATTATGGGAAAGACATAAGATGTTCTCATTTCTTTCCAATTGTTTATCGTGCGTCTAATCTATGCTAATAATAAAACTGTAACAGGGTCAATTCTATACATTTTTTTTTTATTCTGATGCAGGGAGGTTTTGTTATCGATATATGTTAAAACAGAAACATTTTTTTTGGATTCATTGTCAGTCTGTTCAAGCTTCACCCAAAAATCACTTGACAGATATGAAACTTAGCATAATCGAATTTTTAAACCCGAGAATGGTTATAGGATAGGTTTTATCCCGGAAATGGCTTGTTTCCCGCAGGATAACAGAAGGCAATTTCTAGTATTTTATAAATGTTATTATATCTACTTTGCCATAAAATAAATAAATATCATTCAACAACCCTAAGTGAACCTGACTGCTATACCGAAGGTCGTGGGTTCGATTCCCACCCAGGTCATACTTTTCTGTGATGAGCAGGAATGTTTGTTCTGTGTGTCTAGGTGTCAAAAATATCTATATAAATATGCATTTAAAAAGAATGTATGTATGTTTGTCAGTTGTCTGATCACCATAGTACAAGCTATCGCATAGTTTGGTATCAGATGGCCGTGTGTAAGTAGTCCAAAGATACTTATTTATTTATTCCTGCTCGTCACAAAAAAGTTTGACGTGGGTGGGATTCGAACCCACAGCAGTCAGGTTCACTAAACCAAGAGGCCTTTTAACCTGATATATATATATATATATTACAATGAGAGGTCTACTTGAATGCTCAAATAATTGAAGAAACAGTTCTACCGCAACCAAGACAAATAAATTCACACGAAACACATGGCGACTTTTCTTATCAGTAAACAGATTTTTTTTAATTTCTTAACATGGGACTGTACCAACAATATGAAAAAAAACCGCCATCAAAACAAATGAGCTCGCAAAACAAACAACCTCCAAACCTTAGAGCAAAGACACCTCCATACCACGACACCTTCGCACTGCACAAGTGAACAGCCACTGCACTACACTTGCCAAACAAACACTTCCACCGATAAAGTGCATGTAACGCGATTTCTAATACCTCACGTTGTCTCGTATCTCGCGTCTCGACTTCTCAGCGTAACTTGTGTATCAACTAACTCACGTTTGTGAGTAAATTAGCACGAGCCGTCGACACGTTGGCCGCGCGTGCCGTCCAGACCGTAACTGACTGATCATTCAACCGCTGAGCTAGGTGGGAGTGAGCGATTAGGGCACGCGTTCCAGCGATGGACTGTTGACGAGATAATTTATCGCTAATACGCAGGACAAACTGTTAAGTAAGGGCAGGAAGAGAAATGCCATGCGAAGAATTACACCCAGGATTTGGAGAAAAAAAAATGTATCCTGCTAAATAAATGCGAACGTGAGGACGGATGGATGGATGTCTGTTACTCCTTTACGCAAAAACTACTAAACGGATCTGAGTAAAATTTGGCTTACAGATTAATAGATTGGAGTTAATATAGCAGTTAAGTAAATAGCGTTTTTTATAATATACCTTAGGGACGAGGTCGCGGGCGGATTCCAGTTAAGTAGAATCTGCTCCATCTCTTGTTTATGGTATGTCAAGCAATTGACAAGACAATAACGCGTGTTTCTTGAAAGCTGCAACTTGAAAGTAGCACAGCTTTGTAGAACTCACCTCTCATGTTACTAGCTACTCGTAGTTAGTGGATTAACTACATTTATTACATTTCCTTCACTATCATGTCTAGTAATAGGTACTGTAGTGCCCCTATCTTTCATTATCACTCATAGTAGAACTAACTAGGTATATAGTAATTAGGAATTGAGAAAAACGTTTTTTGGACATTGACAAAACACTCTTAACAACGTCAATATTCAAAACATTCTACTAGAGAAAGGAAATCGGAATTCCTCAGTGACGAACGGAACAAGTGGCACCGATGGACAGAGAAACTACGATATCCTGGTAATTCGTTAATGGTAAAAGAAATTGAATGGATTAATTGTGACCTCTGTAACAAGATCGCTTGCTCGCTAACCGCCGTGGGTGAGACGGCGACGACGAGCCAGGAGGAGGGTAATGCTGGTAATGTGTTATTCAAATCAACGACGATGTCGACCACGCGGCCTCTTCCCTCCTGTGACTTCTTGTTTCTACATTTTAACACCTATATACACGTGTAAAATTTGTAGCATCTCTTCTGGTTGTCTGGTTATATCAGAAGTTCTCAAACTTATTTCGTATACCGCCCACTTTGAACGTCAATTTTTTTGGCGCTCCAAAATGTTTACTTTAACCAAATCTAAAAATCACAATCACACTAAGTGTTTAAGTTTTTTTACATTCAATAAGTTAGCGCTTAACTACGATCCCACCTGATGATAATTGGCGATGAAGTCTTCGATGGTAAAGCGCACTAACTTAGTAGAAGCCTAATTAAGTTAGACATAATATTTTAAAACTTTAATACGTTAACATATTCCAGGGTATCTCAACCTTCAACCTAGGCTATCAGAACAGATATACACAAATAAATTAAATTTAACACTCCAAAGATTTATCAACAAAGACACATGCAAATATGACAGCAGTCAACGTTATTCATCACGGATACTTAGTGATAAATATCATATAATAAATAAAATAAACAAACCAATGGATTAAACGTCTGAGTGAACTCAATATTGAGCTAAGGATTACGTAACACTTGCCAAATGACTAGCGTTGACTTAACTCCTCGATCCTTATTGATACTGCGAGCTTCAGGGTCATTGCGAACATCAATTCACCACTAATGGTCCGCTATAACACATCTACGGGTTAAGGTCTAATATTACGATAGCCAAGTAGAAATTGGAAGTTTTTTCATCAAAGGGAGTGTATTAATATCGATAAATAAACGTTTCCACACTCCACACTAGGGTTCCGTGTCGGCCGTGGCAAGGACAAAACAAATAAATACCACAAGTACCCAT
Source organism: Asbolis capucinus (assembly GCA_018249125.1). Lineage (NCBI taxonomy): Eukaryota > Metazoa > Arthropoda > Insecta > Lepidoptera > Hesperiidae > Asbolis > Asbolis capucinus. Next base: position 4,510 of record DWJZ01007148.1, read on the forward strand.
GACCCGAGAACAGTCAAAATGGCTGGTCCGGCTGGGTATCGAACCCAGGCCTCCTCGCATCTGTAATTTGTAACCATGAGAAAACTGTTATTTCTTTATAGAAGCAAAAAAAGCTTTTCGCAAATTTCATCTACATCATCATCAGCCTTTGGATGTCCATTACTGGACATAGGCCTCTCCTAATTTGCGCTACTCTGACTTGGCCTGAGCACTTTGTAACCAGCGGATGCCCACTGTTTTCCTTAAATTAAATTTATCGCCCTATAAATCTGTCGTCCTATACTCAAGCTTACTCAGTTTTTCTGTAAATATGTCACTGATCGAAGCCCCTGCGCTCATGGAATCCTAATCTAGCGACCTTCCGTCTCTGATGCTCAACTCTGATAATCACTTTGCACCGACACAAGCTGACGAGCTAAGAACTTTACTTATAACCACCATCTTAACTACTCCATGTACTCGTCCGTACTAAAACCTTAATCTATTCAAGTAACAAGATGGCACCATCATTAACGACGTCCTCAAAACGCTTCAAATCTTCAAAGTAAGTAAGTGTCCGTCCACTCATTTACTGGTAATTGGCAACGCAATTAGTTTTCCATTTGGAGAGTCTGATAATTAGAAGACCGAGTGACATCAGATACGTGACGTTGAGCGCTGATTGCGGTGCTCAAAGTTGTTCAAAAGAAAATCAGGTTTAAAGTGGACCTTGGCTCTCGTAAGAGAAGTAACAAACTCTTGCAAACCAGGTATGCCCTAGTAGGATTCCATGGTTTGGTTTGACGAGTAGCATAGACAACACAAAACACTCGTAACATCCTTAACCCGAGAACATCTATTCATCTGTCACAAATCTGCGTCGATCAACGCGAAATATCTGAGAATCGTAACTGGGACCATTTGGTTGGAAGACAGGATCAAAAGCAATTAGTCTTAAGAGCCGTAATGTGAGTGAAAGATGGGGACATAATGTCCCTACGATATTTGGCAATAACGTTTTGTGGTGTAGTTGCCGCATTTCTTTGCCGTTTACTACCCGGAATATTATATATATTCTTGTCATGTCCTTCGTGACCATTCTGTCAGATTAACTTTATTTTAATATTTATATAATGTAAGAAAATGGCAAATAGTTTGGGCGTTCTCGCATATCATGGATATCGAATTCTTCTTCTATAAGGTATTCAATAAATCAGACCTCTTAACATTTCAAACTCTATCACTTATGATTTTACTCAATTTTTATCTCCAAAAACCTAATTCGAAAAATATAATTTAGGGTCCTTGAAACATGTCCAAAATGTTGATAAATATTTTAAAATAAATTGAAGCAGTTTGCGCTTGTTATCCCGCGGCACAGATTACTCCTACTGAGTTTGGCAACCCTCTGACCTATTTGAAAAAGTAGTACAGCGGGAACTTTCTTCTACTGGATCATAGTGAAACCACTGACATCAGAGCTACAAACCATCCAGAATCTCCAAGTCTTATTAATCATTTCCACAACATCGGATTGATGCAAAACACGAAAAAAACACTTAGATTTTTATTCTAAGTAATTTAATACACTAAGGGTCTGGTAGGGTTTTTTTATTAATATTCATATGATTAACGGTCAGATTACTCTAAAAATGGCGTGTTACGATAATTTTTCCCTTCTATTCCTATTAGCCACCACAGTCGTGCATTTTTGTGAGAGAAAAATTCTGCTCATCCAGATGAAGCTACTCACGAAAAAATCCCTTGATAGTAACCATGTGAACAAAACAAAGTCCCCAAAGGATGCATAAACTTCATTACCACTATTAATTTGAAGACATTATTCAGAAAATGACCAAAAAGAGCAGCTCAACAAGCAAGTTAATTATAAACTGTATTCAACACATCCAAACTGTACAATGTTCTCCGTCAACCAAGGTTGGTACAGAACGTGATCTGGATAAATCATTTGTTATTATGAAATCACTCGTAGTTGAACCTAGTCACGGCATCGACGATATTCCAGTATATATAGTACATCACATGAAGATTGTGCATGTGCGGTCTGTTTTGGTAAACAGATTTCAGCAAGTCCAATCTCACCAATCGATTTACCCTAGTAAATCCACTGTTGTTTACTACAAACGAGTTCAAAAACAAGGTTTATTAAAAATATTTAAAAACACAAACTTTAATTATAGATTCCTGATACAAAGAAACACACAAAATGTCATAACTGTATTATTAATCTTTGAGGAGCTCCCTTGTCTGGAGCCAATCCTGAACGTAGTATGACGTCATCCTTGTCTTTAAAATACATTGTCATCAGGGTGAAAACTTTATGCAAAACTTCCACTGCGTAATTTAAGAGGAAGTGGGTCTAATTAAGCTTACAAAATTTGACCCGTAACAAACAAATATACTAACATACTAATATAGGAACATACACTGCAAGTTAAATAAAGGCTTGTAAATATACTAATGGAGATTGCCCACTTACGTTGAGATCTTATTATTTCAGTACATAAAGCGTTCATGGGCCGGCGGCTTGTTACGATCGTACTAAGGAGTAGTTAAGCGATAACGGGAGCGGTCGGTAGGAAAACGACTAGAAGACATAACAAACATTATTTGATCTTTGAAGTTATTTGATGTTAATAAAAACTTTAAGAACGACTGCAGTAAGCGAGCACCTGCTGATAACTATCTATTAATTAAGCAAAAGATCGTTATCTTAAAATGTTACAGCTTAGTTTGCCTAAATAACTTAAATTGTTATGAAATCTCACCTTAAGGATCCATTCATCGACCATTAGGTAGTACTTACTAACCGGGTCATGAGTTTGGTCAAGTCATATTTGTTTAATACAACTCTTGATATAATTCTTCTCCAATCTGGATTAGTGCTCTGTACTTATTATTCGTCTTTACATTAACAAAATTCCTTAGCACAAAGTATCTATAGTAAAAGTCATCAACACTGGCCCGCAAGCCAAAATTTGACTCACAAATGGATTTTAAGTAGCCCGCGCAAATATTTAAAACTTTTCTTATTACGCAATTCCTAAGAAACATAATGAAATAGGTGATTAAATAAAATTATCAGTGAATTCCTCAGTTCCTCAGTTTGGCCCAAATGTAAAAAGAGTTGAGCAGCCTTGATCTATAATAACCTTGTCCCTAAAAGCAGTATTCAATCACTATGAGATGTATCTTCCAACCGAGTAATAACCCTTTAACCCATACGTGTTGGTGAAGCAGATTATAATAAATAAGCCTAATATTGTTATTTATACTTGTTATTTTGTCAACGGTTCTGTTAAAGTGAAGTTACATTCAAAGGGAAGCAATTATTGCTATTTCTTGCCTTGTTCTCTATGGGACAATTTTCAACAGATACCCAAACCGGAATATTTGAAATTCTTATCCTCAAAGTTTTATAGGTAAACTGGGATACTTTACCTGTATGGGAGTTAGACTAAAAAAAATTTTCAAGAATTGATTCTACGGGACCCTAAAAAGAAGGCAATACACAACGTAACATTTTGTAAGAATTTATCAATTAACCCCGTTACATCGGTATGATAGAAGCAACGTTGGTAACTTCAACAATTCTCAGAAGACTTGTAACAATGTCGAACAGTTTGTTGAGCGACGTCGAATTAATATAACGAGGCGGAGGAATTTCTTCAATCTGTGTGATTACATTAAAACTTAAGCTCAACAATCTTTACAGTAGCCAAGTTTTCCCTGGAAACTACACTGCCGCTAGAAAATATTAAAAGCACTTTTTGAGGCAAATTTGAGTGTGCAATTTTTACAAATTCACGATCAATATACTTTCTTATAGCGCTTAATTTTTATTTATTTATTTACACCAAACCACACAATGGTTTGTAAGCGTAATTGTGGTGTGATTTAACCCTTCTAAAAAGCAGGCGGTTTTCTATTCGAATCTTTGTATTGTTTGGTTTCGGAGTATAAAATTTTTGCGACTCATATTAGTGCACTGCGCACAGCGTGTCACGGTGCCCGGAGGAAATTTCTGACAGATGACATTTGACAGATGCTATCAACTTTTTATATTACTTTTCTACGTTACTTTCCCGACAAGATGTAACACAAATGGAAGGTACTCATCGATCGTTGCGCTAGTTAGCAATAATAATTGAACAACCTACTTCCTGCAGTATAATTTCTCATTGATCAGGTGATCACACACGTTCGCCAAGGTCAAGGTTACGCCGCGCTATCAAACAATTAACAGACACTCGCGCTGAGCCGCGGACATTTTGGGTACTAGGAACCGGTCGTTCGGTTTACATTTACAACTTGGTGAATGAAAATTTTATGCTCTGCGTTGTTTCAATTAACACGTGATCTTCTGTCAGTGGCCGGTCACATGTTCGGAAGCAAGGCGTGGTTGAGACGTGCTTGCAACACGTATTGTCGTGTTTTGGCTGGGGGCTTGACAACTCTTATTTTTAGTCGACTTTGTGTCGGTGATGGCCTTAATATCTTTGACGTACAAAGGTAACGGAGACCACTACACATCATATGCCTTATCATCTTGTTTGTCGGCTATTCTTAAGAAGTCGTCACTGACATTAGGTGCCACTATCATATAACGACACGAACCATTTCGAAAATTTCAAACCCCTCTATACTACTATTAGCTTAGAATATATTATGAAACAAAACAGATTATCCGCTAATAGACCAAAGCGGAAAAAATCCCATAAAAACATTTTAGAACTCAACAACGAAGATACTGACTTGTAAGTCATCTGTTAAAATACGAAGTAAATTAATTTGCAATTCAAACAACTGGAATTAACCTGATACAACTCGTAAGCATATTTCAACATTATTAGCCAGATTGAGAAACGATACTACTAAGCTAAGACAAATTAATATTTTTTCTCCAACATTCCAAGTGGTCCTTAGTAACGAACATGAAACGAACGTCTCCCAGACCCTCGACGGTGCTCACATAATATCTTCAAGATCTCTCGTGTTCATAGCTTGAGGCCGGCTTTTGGTTAGAGACGAACTAAAGGGCTATTAACTAACGTGTGAAAAAATTCTATATCTACATTCTCTTCCATAATAGAACACGAGTCCCCGTTAATGGTTGCATAATCGTTCATAAGTACAGAACCCCTAAACTAATTCAATACTAAGTAGTGATTCAAGTAACCATCGACAACAAGTATGGGAAATAAGTCTAAGAAAATATTAAACGTATAAAAATGACTCTGCAGCTCATAATAAAATTGCCATCTATAGATATGGATATCTGTTACGATGCACCATCAGAGTTCTATTCTATATAATAAGAAATATGTTGAAATTGCCGCCTAGAATAGCCGGAGAAGCTGCCATAGTGATGTTAGCATGCTACAATGATCATTTAACAAGTATTGACATTAACATAATGTAAAAGGAGAATTCGGAAGGATTTCTCATTCCCCACACCAGATTCTCTTCCCTACTTTTATCCTAAAATTACGAAAATCTTAGATCTCATCGTTTTGTGATAAATCTGAAAATAATTAAAGATCTGAAAGTCGCTCCGTCTTCTGAACTTTACTCCTACTAACTTTATACAAACATCAATAACAGCTATTTCCAAAACAGCTGCGCAAGATGTTCTACGGACAAGTTAAAATTCGAAGATATTTTGTATTACTCCAATATTTTTATATGCTAATGTAATTTTGCGTTAGCAGTAATATTAATTCTCAACAAAGACGACAAAAAAAAGTCATGACCGTGACCTCTATACATAAATTTGTATGCGACACAAATGCTTTGTCTTCAAGGCAAACAGCGGAATCATCTCGCATATACTTTCAAAACAAAAATTATGGACAGAATTAGAAACATTTTTGATTAACTGGAATGGTGTTCACCTGAAATGGGTAATTACGAATAATGATATAATTACATTACTGTACACTGATGATTAATTATAATTTTAACCCAACCTAACCTTTGGTAAAGATTAGTTAAGGAACTCGGTTACGTACACCGACCCCCACAAAAGCTTGCCTTATGTAATTAGTATATTTTTTTAGTTGTTTCAATAATTTATTGTAAATTGTATAGAAAATCATCCCTGCCTACTACATACAGTTTAAAATAGATGTGGTTTAACGTAGAATAATTATCATATTGTACGTAAGCGTTTAGATTTTCGAGACTAAATATGATGTAATTTTTGCTGATAAACACTTTAAGAAGTAGTAAATGTGTCACATAACTTAGTTATTGCTAAAGAAAAGTTGCAAAAGACAAAAGTGAAATACGAAATTCATCACTAATCATTCGTAAAGAGTACAAAGGAGATATTTTAATACAAAGAACTTAGGGAAAAGAAATAGGTAATTGTGATTTTGAAAACTTACCCGATCTGAGATGGCCTCTTCCGTCTTTCCGCGTTTGAGCCCGGGGGCTCGAATCACATTCGCCGGTGGCGCCACGACGGCGGGAGGCAGAACGTTCCCGCCCGCGCTGCCAGCCGGCACGACCGGTATAAACCCGGCCTCCATCACGTCACCTACTACGCATCTCTGCTACTCGACAAAAGATGGCGCTGTACACAACACGCGAACAAATCAATTTCCCATTGCCAACAATAACATCCCTTTTTGCAACACAAACACGTTATACGTTTAGCATACAAAAACACGGATCAATTCACTTTTTGGACGTATTACACGGTAGGTTAAGTCACTAGCCATTGCGAGGAACTGTGTTTTTATTTATGTTTTGAGCACTATTATGTACGTAAACAAATTTGAGCACGTTACGAACGGAATGCGATATTATTGACACAAAGGACGCACTTTGATCGCTTTTAAATCGTCACTAAACACTAGAGAACACAGGATATCGGAATTTTTTGGATTAAAACGACAGGATCACAGCTTATTTTACACGGTTTCACGGTGGCGGCTGGTCTTGTTATGTCGTTCGGTTAGGTTTTCCTCACGCACTCTGTTTCTGTCGCTGTCGCTCTGTCATACCTGCGAGAGAGACAACAATATTATTATGTTAATTGACAAAAACAGCATCGTAACGCGAATGATACAGGTTCCGCTCATAAAAGCCGTAAATTTACAATAACGAAGATCAAGGTCTATATTTAAAACCTGTGTGTTTAATTCTGAGCAACTTTATTTTATCGGAGAGACTCTTATATATACTTTTTAAAATTTCGACCTCTCAGATCGTTTATGCTAAATTGACGTATGTTTTAGATCGAGAAAAAGCAAATGAGTTTTATTAATAGAAAGTAAAGTGGCCACATTAGTCGGACTTATCTTATTTTCAGTCAAACTTGTCTCTATGACTTTTATATTTTGCTATAGATTTTTAGATAACAATTTTAGATAAAAAATATTTAATATACAAATAATGTATTTTCTATATTAAGTAATTAGAAAAAGGGAAAATCTAAATATCCCACGTGGATTCGAGGATTCAATCCTAGGTAGGATTTTTTTTTTGTTTTCGAGGAAAAAACAGGTACTAGAAACCTAGACATTTTGGGTTAGGAGGTCTGTCCAACAATAACGTGATGTTTTTTACATCTATTTGAATTCCCCTCTCCCCACCTAAGATTACGGGATTTTTTGTACACTCAATGTAGGGATATTAAAAAAATGCTTTGTGTATTTATTACGAAATTAAATACGCGCTATATCTTAATACATTTTCCCTGATTTGAACGCGCTCGGCTAAGCTTGGTTAAAATTGTACTTGTTTTAATGTAATCGGTTTACAAATAAAGTCATAGCCAAAATATTTTATTTCATCACAGGAACATCGAGCTCATTTAATGAAAGTCAGAAGATTACATACACAATATTCATTCTACA
>DWJZ01007149.1:0-12373 GCA_018249125.1 Asbolis capucinus
AAACAACAAAAACCTGAATAAGGGAATGGGGGTAGGGTCCTGTCTCCTCCAATGCCTGCGTGACGTAAGCACTCCTCGTGAATCGAGGCGGTAGATCGTTGATGTCGAGCACGTGCACTACTACCCTCGTGGAGTTCTCGTTACGCCCGTCAGATGCCACCAGCGTCAGCTCGTACTGCATCGATTCAAGCGTTAGCGCACACCATGCTCATGCATACTACCTTAGACTACCAAATAAATTACACAAACACTTTTCAAAATAACCTTTCTCAAATAGGTGCCTTACAATCCACGCGACATGCCTTACTGAATAAACCAATATGGCAAATTGACGTGGGCTGTTTTCTTACCATCTAGTCTTTATTTGTATTCCCTGATGAGATAGCATGGTTAACTTTATTCCTGAAATCTAATTTACTGAAAGGCTTGATATTTTTACTAAGAATATTGTAGAACATGAAATAATAATAAATGAAACAAATTTGATTTCGACGAAGAACACAAGTAATATTTCATACGTTATTTCCATTAAATTATATTTTGTACAATTCGTTGGTTTGATATGAAGATACTGAATTGTAATACTTTTATAGTCTAAGATACAGAACATTTTTATGCCAACAACATATTATAGGGTTATCAGGTAACTAAGGAATCAGGTAAATTTTTCATACTATGGGCCTACAAATTATAAGCAAAAACTCAAAATTTTTCGAAAATCAAAAAGTTCAGTTTGTCAACATTTATAAGTTTAGAGACTTTATTGCGTTGTTATGTTCTTTTAGAGGTGTAGCGATGTTAAATAAAGCGAATTGCACCATATCCACAAATATAAATACATCTTCATTATTAATTGTTGAATTATTTTCATCTGAATTAACTTTCTCTTCCATCCAGCTCTGCTTCGAAATTGTTCACTTGTTCCATTTAAATTCTTCAAAAGAATTCATCGAGATATCAGGTTTACGGAAAGCGATCCTGATTTCATAGAATTAGAATGGATAAAAATTTCCATGCAATCATATTCGATTATGTATTTCTAGATTAATTTCTTATATTATCCATATTATCTATCGTTTGAATAAATGTATTTAGATTGTTTGCATCTAAATATTAAAAGTTGTCTGCAAAAAGTAATTTCGTACGTATCCATGTACACTCAAGTTTTATATTTAACTATAAACTGCATATTATAATTTTCTTTAATAATATAGAAGTGTATACTCAGTTATACAGAGTTAAAATTTTATAAACACGCAAACGAAATCTCTCCGAAAGTTCTCATCATTATCGTAATGAAAACGAGAAAAGTATAAATTCAGCTCGAAATTTATGGATTCTGTTAAGTAAATAAATGGCGAGGTTAAAAGTCTCTGAGGAGAAGTCTTTTTTGCAAAACATGCTTTCGTAATTGAAAAACATCTTTGATTTTGTTTGAAAAAGGTAGCTTGTATACAATATCTTTATAATATAACTAAACGAACAATAACCTAAACATTAATTATCTTAATTAGAGATGTATTTAATATTCAAACCGATACAAAAACAAATACAAAGCGAACCGAAATACTATTACTACCTACTGCAGTACATAATTATCTTACCATTGACTGTAGACATATTAATATTCTTCGACCCGAAACACGTCGAACTGAAAATGAGTCTCCAATCTACGAGTCCACAACAAAGAGCGCAAAAAACAATAAAAAAAAACGGACACTAGCAATCAAACAATACTATAAACGAAAAACAACCGTGCCACAAATGAAACGGCCATGCCATGCAATGTCGAACAAACAAAAATAAAATAGCAGTTAGCAACGCACGATTCTCCGTTGAAACATGAATCTATAGGATTTTAATGAGCTTGATGCAGTACAATAATATTTTATGAGCGACTGATAACATTAGAAATCTCGAAAGATAATTTGATATTCGCACTTTTGTGGAATATATTATTATAATAAGTCATATGCCAATTTCCTAAGTCGATATAAATATATTATTGAATAAACCATTAGTCAGTTGGGGTCTTATTAAACCATTTGTATTGATTTTTAAAACATATTTTAATCTTTCAGATTCTGGTGATATTAGTGCTATCGTATGGATACCTATACATCTTAAACTGAACATAAACACAACTCAATTGAAATCTCAAATCAAATCTATTCGAATATTGATTACATGTATTTTATTTGTTTATGAACTTTATTACAAATAGAAAATTTTGTAAGTTGAAGTTAAGCTAAATTATATATACAAAATAAATGAAATCTCAATAACAAATCTATCTCTCAAATAACCTCTCAACCAAATAATCTCAAATAACCAAAGAAATGATAAAAATTAAGTTGAAAACAGCCTGACGTTTTTGTGGATTCAATTATTTTTATTAATCCACCTCTACCTTTCGATGTAGTAGACTCTGAGTAGGTAGTGATAAATCTTCTAGAAGATATTTCAACGAAAGAAGTTTCAATAAAGAATCAAGCGTGGTATTCTATCGACCGAAGCGGACCTGCAGAACGCGTTTAGGAAGATTGCGGTCATCTTCTTCCGTGATCTGGGTGCGGTACGTCGGCCTCTCGAACACCGGTGGATTGTCGTTCACGTCCTTCACGTGGATCACTACAGTCGTATAATTCTCCTTGAGGTTGTCCGACGCTGCAAGCTTCAGCTCGTACTGTCGTCGAAAATAAGGAATCATCAACAGAATGCCGCTTTGACATATCCAAGAGAACTTCAACAGAAATATTTTATAGTATAATACAAAATTTGTGTATATAATCGTGTTCTACTACTAAATCATTAATATCATTGAATATTGGCAGTACAACAATATTGCAATGTGCAGTGTTATCATAGGATATACCATAAAACTGACAGATAGTGGAGCCATTTGTCTTGTTTAGAGTGATACTTCAAAGGTACTTCTGACTTATTTGATTGAATCTTACAAATAAACTTGATTATGGAAGGTGGTATTGCAAACGTAATACGTCATTCTTTAAGTCTTTAAGGCTTTTAAATATGTCAAGTTCATTAACAGTCAAAATCCTGTTCCTTTGTGTACCAATTCAGAAAATGTCAGATACCTTTAATCGTATTTAATTTTAAGGCCAACAATAATGTTTGTCTCATTAATCTATAGTCCACATTTTATTATACAAGTCAGTTTTTAACAAGAAACCAAATAATCCCGTTCTAATTAAATCTCATAACTTTAAGTCAAGTAATCATAATTAAGATTCATTAAAAAGTTTATTTGACAGGCGAAATGGTAGAAAATTACGTAGCTTCAATAAAAAGTGAGAATTTAAATTTATTACTTTATTAGAGTTAGATTAAGCGGAGTAAATAAAATTTATTAATTAAGTTATCATCATATTTTCTTTCGTTTGTTTAGGGTCGGAAGGGAATTTTCTGAGTGGATAAGTGCAATGCAGATGTTTTAAAGGTTCAGTTAAAAGCGTTTACGCTTTTGACTCTTTCAACGTTTGGATTGAAAAAAGAAGAATATCAAAAGTCAGGAGCTTCACATCTCTTAATCTGATGAATGGAAATGCTGGTAAGAGAAGTTTCTAGAATTATTCATTTAATTATTTAGAAAATTATGTCTCAGGAAACGACTTTGTCTATGATAAAAGTAGTGAGGAAACTTCGACTAACCAAGAAACAGGATATGTTGGCGACCTAAACGAGTTATTGGTCCCATTTGTCAGTGTCAGGACTTCCTCAGTCGGGAAATGTTTGTTTCTGAAATCATCTCACGCATACTGTAGACGGGTACTGCAATTTATGTACATTTGAAAATTACGCTATTTCGATTCATACAATGGGTTAGTTCTGAATCGTACGGATAGTGGTACGATTTCAGAATATACTCTGTTACAGTATCGACAATGCAGGATAGCTATCCTATTAAAGAGCCTCAAGCGTTACAGGCAGGTGAAATCAGAACAATGATTGCAGAGGCTAGCTATCAATTGAATTTTGAGAGTGCTAAGATTTTTGGAAAATGAATCTTATTCGAAAATGATTTTCCGGTTAGCTCATATGTATCGTCTTTATAAGTTTATCGATCCAAAAAATAATGTGTTACTATGTTACGTTATGCGATTGACATTTTACTTCATCATCATCTTCATCTGCAATCCATAATTGTCCCACTACTAGCCTCGGGTGTCCAGTCAAAATGTGAGGGATACAGGCCATAGTCGAACATGCTCACCAATTGTGAATTACTGGACTTCACACACCTTCGACTTTATGGAGAATTCTCAGGAACGTGAGTTTCACGATGTTTTCCGACCGTAGCGAGTGACAATCAACTTTTGATATGCACATAACTCTGTAAATTAAAGTTGCAGGACGCATTTGAACCTAGGACCCCCTGTTTGAGGGATCAACGTTCAAATCTCCTCTGCTACATTTCACTTGCGAGATCAAAAAATTAGACGAAAAAAAAAGTAGAATATTTTGAAAAAAGAACATGTGAATACTTTGTAGAAGAGCTGAAGTAACAAGGTGTAATATTTCTAGTACCCGCATTAAACAACCTGTTATATGACTTCATGACTCGCTCCGTTGTAACCATAAACTTTATGTTAACAAATCGTACTTGCGTCAAAACATTGTGATTCATTTTCGTGAGGCGCCTATGTTCACTCCATTTCATTCCTATAAGCGTGACGTATATTTATTGCAGTAACCAAACACACCTATCGTTATTTATTCTCTTATAAGAAGTTACAGTGTAACATATTTTATCTTATGGGTATTATATTTCTAGTTTTTTTGCTAGTGTTCTGTAGAGGAAATTTATAACAAATAGTTTCAAAAGAATATTATCTTTGCTATTATGAACTTAAACCTTTCTGTATTTGGCCTTCTTTTCCTTCATAATTTATATACGCTTATTTCGATTTAAGTTATCATAATTATAAGTGTTATTTTATTATAGCATTCATAGCCCGGTGGCTTGTTTCGATTTAAGGTGATCGAAAAAGTTAAGAAACAGCGGGCGCGGTCAGCACGAGGAAGAGTGACCATTAGTGAAAAACATCTTGAGCGCTTCCGTGCTTCGGAGGGTAAAAAGCTGCCGGATTGGTTGTTATCGTTAGATAGCAATCGTGATGCAAATCGGAGGCCTAAAATACTTCCGATACTTAAGTTGGCTATTAATCCTCAACCAATCCGAGTTGATCAGGTGGAGCTCCGCAACAATAACTCCTTTGTATGAGCAGAGACCCGTGCTCAGTAGTGGGTCATCAAAAGGTTGAATCCAAATCAATACATCGAAAAACATTTTATAGTAGTAGTTTATCATTTACACTAAAAAAATATCTACGAGTCTAAGATTGATCACCAGACCTACTAAATAATATAAAAAATATACAATCGATAAAGTCGTTTCCGATGTGTTCGGTTAAACATGACACACGTTTTTTATATATTAGAAATTAGTTAACAAACTCTCAGGATTCGCGTGCTTTTGTTTCAGGTAATTGTAAAAAATAAATTGAATTTTCCTAACTGTGAAAGTGCTAACGATAGAAGAAACACAAATGCACCGCAGTAATTCTCCTTGTTGTCAGATTTAACTGACTGCTTTGTCGCAGTTCCTAAGCCTGTGCTTGTGGTTTTATCGTCTCCATCAACGAGCCTCTATCGACATCAAGATACTTTTTGTGTTTCTCCCGTAATGCTTATGGTTAACCCTCGGTCTTTCATTCGGTCTTTCAATAACTTGCCTTCACACGTATATTATTTCAAGTTGTATAATTTTAACGCTGAAGCTTCTGTTCTAATTGTAATGGAAGTAATAATCATCATTCATCATCTCAACCCATCACGGCACACACAGCATGGATCTCTTCTCTAAATGAGAAGGTTAAGGCCATAGTCTACCACGCTGGCCAAGTGCGGATTGACAGACTTCACACATCTTCGAGTTTTGCAAACTCCCCGGCGACACGACGTTTTCTTCATCTGGACCCCAGAGTAAGAGACCGAATTCTTAACCACTAGGCTATCACCGCTTCTAATACTAACTAATAATAATAAAAACACATAATAATTTTCAGACATTTTAAAATTTAATTTCATGTCTAATAGCACAAATGAAGAATGTTTCAAAATCGGGGGATATTTTCCTACTGAGAGCTTTCGCTGCGTGCGCTGCGTAAACGGTTAAAGTTTCGCAAAAATCATGTATGACAGAAACAATATCGCGGGTTAAATTTAGCGCTAGCCTAAAGTAACTATTCCACACGGGCGAAGTCGCGGACGGAAGCTAGTATATCAACAAAATATGTACTTAAATCTGTTAATCCATTTCAGAACTTAGCGACGACACACTCAGACAAATTAGAAAACAGGTAAACAAACAATGTTAATATTATAGAATTCATTACAGTAATAAATATCCCAGTAATATTTGGCTTGAATAATAACATCTATAGATTAATATATGTATAAATTATACATGAAATTGAAATAACAATTCCAAACATTTTGAGCATTTTTTTTCCAACCTCTAAAATATTTTGGTGTCGCATCGCATTATATTACTTTTACAATTTGACCACAGATGGCATTAGTAATATCTTTTGTGACTTTTACTATTTTTAGCGCAACTAGAATTGCCCTTGTTTCGCTTCGGAAGAAGAGTTCTCCAGTGTTTTCAGAGTTACCGTACTAATTTTAACCTATTAGTCCACGGGAACAAAGCAGTTTTATCCTATTACCATTGTCGTTACATAAGCTACTAACATGATAAGTTCCATCTAAATTGTTCCATTGGTTTCGGAGTTGTCATACTGATTTTAACCTGTTATTCTACGGGAACAAAGCCAGTTCTTGGGATATAAACTTATTCTATAATCATTCTCGGGTTTTAAAATTCGAATATGCAAAGTTTCATCTAAATTTGTCGTATGATTTTTACGTAAAGCAGACAGACAGACAGACAATAAATTCAAAAAAATGGTTTTTGATGACAAAGGGAGGTGCAGGGAGGTGCATCAATATTTCCATAAAATACTTAATAACAGAATTGACTTTGTTTCAGTGGGTGTTAAACCTCATCCTTTTTGTTATACGAAACATTACCCTACTACAACTTTCCTCACAGTATCATTTAAGAGATTCTAGTTCTGATATATGTTTCGAAATCGCCGCTTTAGCATGCAAATACATAAGTAAAAGTTTAAATGTTTTATACAGAACATATCGTTTGTACCAGACTCATTTGCTCTGCGGTCGTGCGCGCTTGGCAGCAAAGTAAATTATTTGCAATGACCGGGACGTTATGTCTTATTGTTAGTACCAGCACGTGGTTTGTTCCCCGATGTTTCGTTTAATATTACATCTTTAATTGCCGTCTCCTCACGTGTATTACATTAGCTTTACCCTGTTAAGGATATTTCGGTTTGATTATTAAGGATTATTCTGTCTGCGTCGAGTTTGTGTACAAATCCATTTCCATGAAAAAATGGCAGGTTATTTTGGTAACATGAATATTAAATTCAATATGGTAAGACCAGCTTCTAGGTGCTAGTGGTTTGTAAAAATGACTTCTAAGGTTATGGGTTCGATTATCTTTTAAAGCAAACTCTTCCGTAATAAGCAAGAATGTTTTCTCTGTGGGTAAATATACGTACTTGTTATTAAATTTTAGTTATGTAATATTGTGAAATATGATGTGTGAATATAATATTATAAGTTAGTTACAACGGTAAATAGGTTCCGGTTCCGCTCCCTAGCGTGCACGTAAGGGATTAGTATTCCGAGCCGCGTCAATAAGCTCGAAATACATATACTTCACGTATAATATTATGTCACTATTATTATTGTATAGTGAGCGTCGAGTGTGGGGTTCAATACTCTTCGGTCAATGTACAGCAATCAACATGCGTGTACTCAATAGACGATGATCACGCGACACGACATCATCCGACGAACCAATCACGTGAAGCGATTGCGTGAGCGAGGTGAATCCGACCAATGAACGCTGTTTACGACTTGAGCCAGCATTATAGTAAAATATTATTGGCCCAGAGTTCAATTCCATTCTATAACCGCCGATAAGAAGTCCTAAAAATTACAATTTAATATAAATCAATAGTACTATAATGTAGTACTGAATTATTACCAACTAAAATGATAAAACCGTAAAATATTTACTATTCTGTAAAATTGCAGCGTCAGGCTTGTTAGAGGTTTAAAAAAACGAATTCATTCTTTTTCGAATTTCTCTTACTGGCTTCGCGACGGTGAAATCTAAAATGAAGGCACTAATTGATATGCCAATTAATACGATATACGATTTAGTTTAAATATTTAATGGTGTTTTATATTTTCGAAACATACATACGTACCTACATAATCCAAATTAATATTATTTTAAGGGAGTATCCGACAAAGCAGCAGGTGTAATTCACATCGAAAAACTAAAATGAATGCTTTTATTATTGTAATATGTCTAATTTATTGTTGTTAAAAGAGTACCGGGAGTTTTTTTCCGGCGCTTCTTATTTTCTTCCGGCCTTAATTAGAGTACAGTCTTAGGTTTGTGGTCGTTTATAGAGTCGATTACAGATAGGAATTGGCAAAGGAGACTTTGGGTTAAATCATAGATTGTTTTAACATATATTTTATTAATTTTATAATTGACTTTTTACTTTCGTTAAGTAAGTTTTTGGTTCCTAAGACGAAATAAATGCATTTTTTCATTTCATACTACGAGACGATTGGATCGACTATAGTCGACTTGGCGAGAGCACTTCAATACCCCCAAATCAAGTTCTAAAAAACCGCACAAATAATATCGATAAAAATAAGTGTATATACGTTTTTATTATCAAGGAATAGTTGGTCCTTTATTACCGTAAACTACCGTAATACGGCTACGTTAAACTTAATCTATGCACAGTGCTCTAATATAGTCAAGTGATAATTTTGCTAAACCTCTTCAAAAGGTCGTAAATTACTCGTGTTATTGTGGTACGAACATATTTTATCATAGTTTACTTTAAGTATGTGAAAAGTTAGGTAAAAATATTGTAGTAGTTACATTCATGAATTTTTAACCTGAAATTTTGAGCATGACGTAGAGTGTAGCGAATTTCATTTTCTTTTAGTAAATCTACTACTTTTTATGAATCTTCTTGTGGCTTAAATTGTGGCTTATCAGTGCCGATGCTAACTTTTTGATGGGCTACGCTATTTATCCCATGATTTATGTTATAAAGCTGTACGGTCTCTGGTGGTAAGTGATTTTCCTTGCCCATGGATATTAACAACACCAGACTGGGTTATCACTAATGCGTTACCTCCTAGGTAGAAGAGATACCAGCACGCGCGGGGAAGATATAAAAAGAGAGAACACTGAAACAACTGGAATCAAAAATGACATTAATTGACCTCAGACACATCAACAGTAAAACATTCCAGAAATGGTGACAGAAGTTAAGGAAGGAGAGTGACTGAACGACGGAGAAAATAAAGAAAGAAAAGAAATAAGCTAAATTGATATAATAATAATAATAAATATTTTTGGACAACTCACACGCGGCCAACTGACCCCAAACTGAGCGTTAGTTTGTACTGTGGTGATCAGATAACAGATAAACATATACTTTTAAATACATACTTAAATAGATATTTCTATTACATACCCAGACACAGAATAAACATTCCCGCTCATCACAGAAAAGTTTGACCTGGGTGGGAATTGAACCCACGACCTTCGGTGTAGCAGTCAGGTTCACTAATCACGAGACCAACTGGCCTGTCATAGCTTGTTATAGCTTACAGCCCACACTACGCTTAAGTCAACTAATATCGGTCTTATAAAAAGTCGTATAAAAAGGAAGCTGGATTTCTAACACCATACACCATGCTCTGGTCAATTTAAAATGGACTTTTATGTGCTAGAAAATATACATGTGATGCTATTTATTATTACGGGGAAGCGGCTTGATGGTAACTGCCTGGCCCCCTTAGACAAATGTCTTTTGTGTCATCGTTCATGGCAAATGGTTATTTTAAAATGTATGGGAATTACCTTTACTGAGGAAAAACATGCCATATTTTTCTTCAACCAGTATACATACATAATTCCCATACCTTTTTGAACTGTCATTTGGCGTGAACGTTATCAGAAAAGGCAATTGTTTTAAGTCCCTGGACTCGATTCCCGAATGTGGCAGATATTTATTAAACACATAATATATGTATGTATAATGTTGTCACTTGTTCTTATGGAGAAGGAATGTGTGTGTGAGCGTTTTTATGTTATTTAAGCAGCTAAATTGCTCATTTGCAGTTTTCATGAAAAGGAAAATTGACCACTTAGAATCTATCTCAGCTTTCTTGTCGACTTGTCAGGAAACCCTACATTAAACGCGTGAAAAATGTCAAAGTGCGTCGACAAGGGTGCGCGTAGTCTTGAGTTGAAATTTTGTTTCGAGTAGAAAATCTGTAGTGGTAGCCTGCGAAGTGAAGGATCCCGGTTCGATTCCTGCTGGTAACAGATGCTTGTTTGTTCTCCGGTGTTTCTTTTATGTGGCGATGATGTCTAAGGCGTTGGGCGCATTAACTTAATAAATGCCTATTTTTTTTTTTGCTTTACTTAAGTTAGCGTTTGACCACCTGATGGTCAATGGCGATTAATACTTCGATGAAGTTCTTCACCCACTTGAACATTCCTATATCATATATCGTACGTGGACGGGAACACCGACACAGGCAAGTTATTCCAATCCTTCGCAGTACACATAGTAAATGAGGAAAACCGCGTCGTTCGAACCGGCAGGAAGTTCATTCTATTGGATGGTTGTCCGATGGAAGTTGGAGATCTATTGGATCTCTAGAAAGCTTTCAAAACAATATTCTACTGTAATATAATCCTGTTGTATATCCGAAAAGTATAATTCGCTGCTCGTAACTAAGTTTAATTTAGTGAGTAACATTGTTAGACCAACTTGAAGATATACAATTACAAATTACTGGAAATCCCGAAACTTTAAACAACATGTCGTGTGACAGTGGTCTTATTTGTTAAAACTTGACCTACGATGTGATTTGATGGCTCGTCACTATTTAATTTCACATAAAATTCAACGGGTTAGATATATCTTCTTAATCATAGATTTTTTCAAGCCTGTATTTAACTTGCAGTGTACATATATTTATGTTATGTACATATATTTGTAAATTAGTTTGTTACGGGTCAAATCTTGCAATCTTAATAGACCCACTTCCTCTTACACTACGGAGCTGAAGTTTTGCATAGTTTTCATCCTAATAACAATGCATTTTTATGACAAGCATGACCTGATACTACGGATTGGCTCCAGACAAGGGAACTCCTTAACGTTTAATAATACAGTAATGAAATTTTGTGTGTTTCTTTGTATTATGGATCTAAAATTAAAGCTTGTGTTTTTAACATTTTTAATAAACCTTGTTTTATTCTCAGCTGGTACCTCTGGAATGAAACTTGCGAGGTCAAAAATTATTGTCTTAGGTACTTAAAAACGAACTTGACAAGAAAGGCAAAACCAAAGTCAAATTATATTCATGTTAGGAACTAACAGCTCACTTTAAAAAAAATTAACAATATAATGAATACATATAAATAGTAAGTTATGTAGAAATTTGTGACTCATTTAAAATCCACTACTACTACCGGCCAGAGTACTACCGGCCCTTTTGTGGGCCCTAAAATATCCCTCTGGTCCCTGACAGTATCACGTGCGTAAAGAATGTCTTTGAAATGCTAGCATATCGAAGTAAGCGACTTCGACTGATAGACGAATGTAAAATATCACTTGTATTTGCTTACAGCGTAAGGTGGAAATTCCTTTGAAGCAGCCCGGCTGCCATGAAATGTTTAGACGATCGTCTTCTTTCCTAGATTTTACTTTGTTCGTTTTTCCTCATTGATAAAATGGCTTTTCTATCTAACAGAAGGAAATCTAGGAAAAAGGAGAAATATCTACAGGACTACATTTATTTTAAATTAAGTCGTCAAAGTCCTTATTCTTAATGTTAGCTCTATTCTGCTCTAATACCCATATATATAACTTAAATCTCTTGCTAAAAATTAGTATAGTATTTAGTCGTTAAACTCAGAATAGTAAGCGGTCTTGAAGCCGTCCGAAATACTCATAATCTAAACTAATATTATAAAGAGGAAAGATTTGATTGTTTGTTTGTTTGAATTGAATAGGCTCAACTACTGGATCGATTTAATTTTTTTTTACCATTAGAATGCTACATTATCCCTGATGAACATAGGCTATATTTAATACGAGAAAAAATAGGGAACCGCGTGAAAATTTCGACAATGTAACCCAACGTG
>DWJZ01007150.1:0-12372 GCA_018249125.1 Asbolis capucinus
GACATGGGGCTCTTTAAAAAGAGTGTTTATCATTTCCTTCAAGGCCGGCAACTCACCTGCGACTCTCGGGATGTTACACGTCTCCATAGGCAACGGTGACCACTTACCATCAGGTGGGCCGTAAACCTGTTTGTCAGTCTCAGTTATTAAAAAAAACTATAAGACTTAGTTAAAGCGCTAAGGTGCGAGACGGAGCGTCAATAAAACACCCTAATTGGTCGATTAAAATGTATGATTTAAATCTAATTCGCTACTATTGCTACTACTATGACTAATATAAGTTCGTTTAGACTAATATTTGGCGATAAAAGTCTAGTCTAAATGCGGGGTCTAGGAGGCTTTTAATCGTTGTTTGAAAATGACATTGTAATATACAGCCAATACAGAGTTTGCCAGTTGTTAAAAGTTGTCATTGGATTGTTTTCAGGATAAAGGTGACAATAAATACATATGTGTCTGACCATTAATAAGGACAGCAAAAAAATTACGTCAGCGCTTTTTAAATTTAGATTTTTTGAAGTTACAATTAAGTAAATTCAATAAAATTCTGGTTTTCCTAACTACGTATAAAGTTATACTAGCAAAAGTCAAAATTAGAAATAAATAAGAATAAAAGATCTTAATACAGATTAGTAAGCATCCACATACATATATAAAAGAGATTGCATACCAAGCAATATTACAAAATGCAGATATTTTCACCTATTTTTTGCAATTCGATCGCTGCGAACTTGTTAATTCCGTCATGTAAGCAACCCCATGTTTCGTTTGTAGGATGTCGCGGCCATTGACACTTACAAATGAGGCACTTCATTACAGACCTCGTAGACGTATCTGTGACTCAACTCTTCTTCTATTTTAAACTTGTTACAGATTATTGCACCCTGGTAGTTACACCAGAACATGCATTTTAATGTATGTCCTTACATGCTACACCAATTTACATTGGACCAGCGTGGTGGACTTATAGTCGGTACTCCACGTGAGCTCATGGAGTTGTTTCTCTTCATGTATTTGCTGAATTTGCTTGTAAGCTTCAATCCATCTATGGCCCACTACTGATTATGGTTTTTTTATGCCACCCGAATAGAACCTGGGCTGATGGTTTTACGTAACTTACGAAGCACGGAAGCCCTCTTGAAGTCATTACGCAATATTGGGGCGGTTTATAATAAAAACCTCAATCCCATGTCCGCCTACTAGGGTGTCGTAAAAGGCGTTCAGAAGTCAGCTCGGCGGTAGGACTTCCCCGAAGGATTCTTATCTTTTTGTGAAGCCCGTCTGGCTGACTACCACCCTCTTACTTGAATCAGACGCCAAACGATTTGTCGTGTCTGGCTGGAGGCCTGAGAGCCAGTTCTCCTCTTTTTCTCTCCGTACTTCATCCATCTTTCTTCCTATTCTTCTTGTGTCACCCGTCCTGAAAAGGTATGTTATTGATGTATCTGGGATCAGTGCTATCGTTATTGATTCCAGTTGCATTAGCAATGTACCGCTTTCCTTGTTTCTTACCTCCGTATGCGGGCCTATTACTTCCTTCCTGGCAGGCAACGCATTAGAAACACCTCGTTCTGGGGTTATTAATGTCCCTGGTGGTGATCACTTACCATAAGGTGACGGTTCCGCTCGTTTGCCATCAGAATATTTGGCCTACTTCTTCATGTACGGGTTTAAACAAAGGAAATGAATAATTAATGATATTGCCTGCTTATAAAAAACAAATGTTTTACCACTAGCGGTCCACCATCCTCCAAAGTCGAAACAGGCCACTATAAGGCTCATTACATACCTCAGATTTATCTTCAAGATGAATACAGAAAATATGAAGACCAACAGCCGGTAAGGCATAAGTCGATGGGGAAAGTAAATATTAGCCCTGTTACAGCTCATTGACAGAATGGAGCCGCTTGGACATAAATGAACTAATAAGGCACCTCGTATTTCTTCTGGAATGTGAGAATTCGGCACAGCTGCTCTGTAACCTGGGCTCTAAGTAGCTACAATCTACGCTCGCCAACGTGCCATATGTATGGATTTTTCCACTTTTCTCTCCGCACCCTTTTACTTTTGGCAAGCTGGAACGAGACAAAATTTCACCTCATTTGGAAACTTAGCGTTTCGTAATAGAAATTTTCTATTGTAAATTTGTCTGAACGATTTTCTTCGTAAGCGGATTTGTTAATTGCATGAACGTGTATACTGAGCTGTTAGATTCAATTTAAAGTGATTTTACTGTTTATATTTTTACGTACTACGTACACAATTTGCGATAAATTAGTTTAAAATCTTGAATGGACTGTAATTCGAAATTGTGTTTGAACAATGAATTTAAATATTGTAACTACTAGCAAATTAAGGCATATTCTTTAACACATAAATTACGCACTATTCAGCACGGGCCTCACCTCATAAAGGAGGCCTACAGCATACTTCACCAAGCAGCTTCATTGCGGATTGGTAGGGAGCAAATGATTTACCAAAATAATGAAAAAAATCCTCTTTAATTGCATGTCCACGTATACAATTTGACATCTAATATTATAAAAAAATTGTACAACTGTTAAATTTTTTATATCACAAATTACAACTAGTTTATTATAGAAAGACAAAACCGAACGATCTATAACTTTGCATCGTATCCTAGAAAGAAAACACCTGTGGTAACGCAGACGTGTACATAGCGGAGCGATGGATCCGGCTACAAAAATATTATGACAAAGCATATAATTATTAACGTTCAAACCTGAAATCTCAAGATCGACAGACGAATTGTGAAAAAAGCGCTGGTATACTACGTTACCATTAGACGTGCCGTAATTACGCACTGTGTTAAGCCAGTTTAAAAATTAGTAAGGAAGTAATGTCGCGTTTAAAGATGCAGTCAAAACAGACTGCGGCTTCATAGAGAAGTACAGTTATGTACACAGTTACCTTAATGTAAACAGTGCTAAAAGTTTTATTTTAAATCCTTTTGTGTCTAAGCGTACCTTGTAGAGATTCTACCTTTTAAGCAAATGAGTTTAATCTCACAAGCGCTGACTGTAAGGGTTAAAATTATAAATATGTTTCTACGACTCACACACAGCCATCTGACCCCAAACTAAACGTAAGCTTCTACTATGGTGATCAGATAACTGATAAACGTACTTA
The DNA here is from genome assembly GCA_018249125.1 of Asbolis capucinus. Taxonomy (NCBI): domain Eukaryota; kingdom Metazoa; phylum Arthropoda; class Insecta; order Lepidoptera; family Hesperiidae; genus Asbolis; species Asbolis capucinus. The sequence continues at coordinate 3,151 of DWJZ01007150.1, forward strand.
TATATTTTAAATATACACTTATACATATATACACTCAGACACACAGAACAAACATTCCTGCTCGTCACAGATTATTTGACCTGCGTGGGAAACGATCCCACGACCTTCACTGTAGCAGTCAGGTTCACTAGACCGTCGGCCAGCGCTGAGTTTTTAGAATTGGAATATAATAACTAATGTAATATAGAATTTAGTGTCACGTTTGTTGTCACAATCCTCTGAAACCCAATCTACCGTTTATTTAAGTTTTTTTTAATTTCTATTTGGTAGGTATGAGATATCTCCGTGCTTGGAAGGGCACGTAAAGGCCTCTACGCCTCCTCAGTAGTAGGCCATCAATAGGGCATCAATGTCGACCTGGAGTCATCGCAGTCAGTCACCAGCTTCCATATAGATTGACAAAGTAAAACCAACTTTATTTGTTATTCGTCCTTGCCATAACTTTAGTTGAATTCACTTCAAGGAATTGCCGGTCGAAACCTCTAGATGTGGACTTATTCGATAGCAATTAAAACTTCGACTAGCTTAGGTTGTTAGCGGAATTCAAACGTTTTTGTATTGTTCCTTCACAATCACGGAGTAAACAAAAGTGTGGGGACAAAGAAAGTTTCCTTGAAAACAGTATTTAGTGCAAATTTTCAAAGGCTTCAGCTCCTACCGCTTGAAATATACAGTATAAAAACTAAAGAAATTTATGGTTGTATTGAAACTTTGTTTTAAAAGCAATGTTCCTTAGGATGTTTTTGAACCGTTTAACAATAGATTTGTAATACGAATTGCACAACAGATTTTAACTGCTGGGAAATCCTTATATTTATAGGTTCATGGCGGTGATAGCCTAGTGGTTAAGAATTCAGCCTTCTATTCGGTGGGTCCGAATTCGAATTCCAGGGCGCGCACTTCTGACTTTTCGGAGTTATATGCATTTTAAGCATTTAAGTGTCACTCGCTATTTCGGTGAAGGAAAACGTCGTTATGAAACCTGCATGCCGGGGAGTTTGCAAAACTCAAAGGATTGTTTTCTGCCAATCCGCACTTGGCCAGCGTGGTGGACACGCTCAGTTGGCTGTGACCAGTTGAGATTATGATAATAGGTCTGGACATCAGTAACATTAAATAAATGTTCTTTGTAATTATTGTTAGATAAAAGTAGCATCTTTGTAAGTTCCAAGACACATTTTGTAAGGACTCATTTAAGTGTCACTTTCATCACAAATCAAGGTTTCATAATTCTATTCATTGCCTTGTTATTTAACTCATTTATGCATTCAATAATTATTCGTTAATCACTATTAACACACTAATTCATCCTACAACGGTAAATTGGCGCCCAAATGCAGAAATCTAAAAATCTAGTTTCTAGTTTCAGATTTACAGATTTGTGTATTATTATGTAAGAGATTTATTCTAAACTATTGATCTACCACGCTGACAGCCATAAAATTAGTATGACGCCAAACATGTCTTCAAACCTCGAATTAATTAAAACAGTACTCTAAGAATTGGACAAATGCGGATTCATGCGATGAGTCCAAAAGCAGGGAAGTGAAAACAACCATTGTAGATCCGGGAAGATGAACCGAACCACAAGTTTATCATGGCGCTGTCAGTCTATGGTTATTTATGGTCCAGTAAACTTGGAAATATATTTTCCTCGCCGGCCGCGTCCATTCCAGGTTAAGCCCCTTGGGCCTCCACTAGACGAGTCAAGTGTCATAAATTTGAAAACTGTTTTACCAAAAAAATAAAAATACATTTGACCTTCCGTTGAATGTGTAGAAGATTAAAATTTTATGCGGACCTTTTTGTAACGTATTTGTTTAGAGATTAAATACTCCGAAATTAAATAGTACTCACAAAAGCTACATATTTCTTGTTACATAATATTTTATCACTGTTAAATAAGCCTAGTTAGAATTTGTAATTGACTCGTAAAATCTTTTCTTAAATATTTAAACAGTAAGACCTTTTGGAAAAGAAATTTTATCCTGTAATTACTTATCGATACATTCTGTAACGTCTAGTAATTATAGTTGTTTACGTCTGCGGCTTCACCCGCTTGGTATGTTGTTAAAAAGTAGATTATGTTATTCCAAACTATGTCTGTTATGTTATTCCAAACTATCTCCGTTATGTTATTCCAAGATATCTCTGAACTAAATTCAGATCAGACCAATACATTTTGATTGAAGGAGCAACAAATATCCATCCATGCATCCATCCTATTATAAATTAGCAGGATTATCTTCCTTCTACCGCCAGTTTGGAATGTTATTATAAAGTGAAGATAAGAAGTATATTTAAAAATACTGTTTCTATTGAATCGTTGTTGTTCATTGTATTTCATTGTTGTTTATAGTATTTCATTTTTGTTTAGAGTATTTCATTGTTGTTCATTGTATTTCATTGTTGTTCATTGTATTTCATTGTTTTTCATTTTATTTCATTGTTGTTCATTAATTGTTCTGATAGTCAAAATGAAATAAATCAGAATTTTAATTTCATACATCAGCAGTATTTATAAAGAAACCTTCTGTCAGCTCTCGAATTCGTCCTCGTGGTATTTCAGACTATGATCTATCTCCTTGCTAAATTTCATTCAGATCAGTTCAGTTAATTTTGCGTGAAGGAGTAACAATTATCAAACCTCACAAACATTCACGTTTATAATATTAATAGGATTTTAACGCCTGTAATGCCAAAATATACACGCGAAATCTTTTAGCAAAATCCGACACAAAACTTTACCAAAACAGGACGTCCCAGTCAATATTATTATTTATCCTTGCTTCAAACTTTTGTGGAAAATATTTCAGTAGGACGTTTTAGTAATTAAGCCTCTTTGTTTGTCCAGCGAGCGGTCCTAACGAATTTTGCCTCCATATTTTGCTTTAAATAAATCAAAAGCGGTTCTTTGAATCGTCTTCAAAATGGACCTTATGGACTATATTTTTAGTTAGTAACTGCTTTCGTTTGGTTTTGACTTTTGTAATTCGTATATTTTTTTTAGTTAATCGATTTAAACGCAAATACAATACAACCTATAACTGTCCCACTACTGGGCTCAGGTTTCCCACAAACTACAAGCCGTAGTCCACGTTGCCCAAGTGTAGTGTTTCCGTAATGTCAAAAGTGTAGTGATTCCGCTTATGGCATTACGGAAATCTCACAGAACCACTAGGCTATTACTTCTTCAAGTACTTCTATAAAATATTACAAATTGCCTTTGCTTCGCTTCGGAGGAGCCAGTTACCAGAAAAAAGTGGTTATTGTGACATAACTGTGACAGTTACACATGTGGTATTCAGAACCTATTTGTATATATTGTCTTCTATAAAACTGTAGTACTCGTACATCTCTTTTGACAATAATTTCCGAAGCGTGCACGAGTAAAAAAGTTTTTTGGTATTTTACACTTTTGGGTTACATCACCCAAGTTTTATACGGACCCCTAATGACAATATTTTATAGCCTATGTTAGGATAATGTAGAATTCTAATGGTAAATGAATATTTCAAATCAGTCCAGTAGTTTCGGAACCTGTCATCTCAAAGAAAAAAACAAATCTTTCCTCTCTATAATATTAGTATAGACCAAATTAACTATTGCCAGTAGAATAAAAGCATGTAAAAAGGCTTTATTACTTATATATTTTATATTTACAAAGTTACGTAAATGGGTCTGTATTTTATATTTGCACTGGACTGCACGAGTAGGACTTTTGCAAATCTACACTAATATTATAAAAAGGAAAGATTTGATTGTTTGTTTGTTTTAATTGGATAGGCTCCGAAACTACTGGACCGATTTAAAAAATTCTTTTAGCATTAGAATCCTACACTAACCCTGATGAACATAGGCTACAAAATATTTAGAAAAATTTTAGGGGTTCGTATAAAAACTTCGATAGTGTAACCCAAGGTATAAAAAAAATACCAACATTAATCCTTATACCTTATACCGCGTACGCTGCTGGAATTATTGACAATAGAGCAAGGTGATGTACTACAGTTTTATGTCTAAGTGTTACAGTCATGTTACAATAACTACTGTTACTTTGTTCTGGTAACTGGTTATTCCGAAGTGAAGCGAGGACAGTTTCTAGTAAAAAATAAAGCTAATAAAATTATAGCATATAGCGAATGAGTGAATTTATGTAATAATCTCTATATAATATTTGATTGAAAAGAAAGTACTTTCGTTTCGAAGGTTACAACAGACATAGTTTAGGAACCAATTAGTTAATTTCGTTGTTTGTAAAAATAGGGCGGCAAAGAGGAATGGAATATGTGGCATATTAATCTATATATATAAATCAATACTACTTTTCGTTGTAATTTTATAACTCAAGAACGGGCTCACCTCTCCAAACCAAATGTTTAGGTTTTATTCGGACTATGTAGTAGATGGTTTATATGAATTTTACACAAAATCGGTGGTGGTTTTCATTTATCACATTGTTTGTATTTGTAAATGAGGATTTTACTGTCAAATTGAAACTTTTTCAGTCCACGCGGACGAAGTCGCGAGCAGAAGCTAGTAGTTTATAAATACATGGTAAACTCGTGTGTTTACCTAATTATTAAGAAATATATATACATACATAAGATAGGCTTAATGCGTGTAGATTTAATATGAAGAACGGGACTATAAGCATTATCTCCATTGTTTGAGAAAATTATATGTAACTGCGTATGTGAGGTGAGAAAAACTTTTGGATATGCTTATAGTGTTCACCGCTAGGTGGTGTTGTACCCACCAAACGGTCGTAGTAGTATTATAAATAAGCTTTATTATGATATTTAAAAACACAAGCTGTAATTCGACTGGCCGGTTGGTCTAGTGGTTAGTGAACCTGACTTCTACACTGAAGGTCGTGGGTTCGATTCCCCCAGGTCAAACTTTTCTGTGATGATCAGGAATGTTTGTTCTGTGTGTAAATGTATATATAAGTATGTATTTAAAAATAAATATGTATGTTTATCAGTTGTCTGATCACCGTAGCACAAGCTAATGCTTAGTTTGGGTTCAGATGGCCGTGTGTGAGTTGTCCCGAGATATTTAAAAATTACATAATATAAATCCCTATATTATTAACAGTTGAAGAGCTTCCTTATCTGAAGACAATTCTGAACGTAGTATCAGGTCGTGCTTATCATAAAAATGCATTGTCATCAGAACGCAAGCTTTATGCAAAATTTTTGCTACGCAGTGTAAGAAACAGTGAGTCTCCTTTAAGCAATGTTTGACCGGTACAAACCAAAAAACGCACGAACATACACTGCAAATCAAATAATTACTAGTAGTACTAAAAAATACAATTTCATAATTCCAGAGACAAAAATATACCTCTAAAAAGTAGCCCACGTTCTTTTATCAAATAAATAATAATAAACAGATAGCATAACTAAATATGTATGTATTATATACTTGAATCGCCCCGAAAAACCTGTTAAAATCTCACTTATTTTCTCATTACTTATTTCAGTTTTCTAAAACCAGATTACATTAAATATTGATATAAGTTACTTACTTACGTTTTATAATTCTCTCTACACCAATTCTAAACAAACATTTAATTACGACGGAAAATATTTATAACTTTCATTCGAAAATCCATCAGTGAAGCTCAATTTTCTCCCTCCTTCAATATTTCAATGCCGTGAAATGTAAAATGAATTTTAATGAAGAATTCAATAAATGCCGCACACTTTTCTGCCTGTCCAAAGTAATGGATCAGAATTATAAATGAATATTGAATATAGATACAAAATTTGAAATTAGATATTGGCAACAATTTATTAGCATTCCATCATGTTTATTATGTTACGGGAAAGTAGACAGTTTTTGTTACTTATAATGGTTATTATCAATAAATATGAACATTAATAATAAAAGTTTTAGAAACAGATCGTTGTATGTACATTGAAGATATTTGGGAGAATCTGTTAATGGGAGTTTTTAGGAACGAATAGAACCCGAAACTACATTTCTTTACCGATTTCAAGAAAGGAAGAGGTACTCAATTGGTGTGGTTTTTTTTATATGTTACCTCAGAACTTTTTACTGAGCCGTCCGATTTTGATAATTTTCTTTAGTTTGAAAGGTGGTGCTTGCGATGTGGACACATTTTATTTTAAGCGACATCTAACGAGCAGTTTTGGAGTTATTCTTCCTTTTAATATTTTTGTTTATATTTTATACAGCATAACTTTTGACTAGGTGGATCGATTTTGATTATCCTTTTTTTATTTAAAAGGTATTTGTACTGTAGTTTCATATTATTTTAAGCGACATCTGACGAGTGGTTTTTGAGTAATAAGCTTTTTTTGTTTTGATAAATGTTAGTTCATGACTTTTTATTGGGTTCACCGATTTTAATGATTCTTTTTTATTCAAAAGCTAGTGCTTGCCGCATATTTCCTTGAAATTTTGAGGGAAATCTGACGGGCAGTTTTTGAGTTATCTTTAATAATGCTTAATTAATTGGCTGCGATAATGTTGAAATTGTAATACTTAATTCATTGTAATACTTGTAGGAGGCATTTGAAGTCAATTTTTTAATGATAAAAATGGTTATTATATGTATTTTCTATATGCTTGTTATCGCCAATCAGAAACGGTTAATCATTGATGGCAATTTTCAATCGTGTATTGTAAGCCCGGATTAATATTCAGTGTTTTTGGTTAATTAAAAGCAGGGCCTTGAGACATGCCTTTTCTATTACCTGTAAAATAATTAAATATAAAAATAAATAGTCTATTAATTAAGTTCAAGATACATCTATACATGACTAAGGCTATGTACGGAGTCGAATACACTCGGCCAGACAATGCGGGTGTACGGATGAGATAAAGTTGATGAATGGCTGTTTTGACACCCCACCGGATCGATTGTTCCGATACAAAATATTCTCCCCATTTCTATGAAATTCTCAAAAGCCCCCGTTCTAAAGTTTAAATTACGTATTACTTAAATGCAATTGAAAAACTATCCTCGGTACATCTGAGGAATTTACATTCTTGCGCTCACTGGTCGAAGTTGTGAAAAATGTGAAGATTGGGAAAAAAATATGCGGTTTTCAGCTTATTTATATGTCACTCGGGTCCACCGACGGCTTCGCCCGCGTGTTGTTAAAAGTAATTTATGTGTTATTTCAGACCGTCATCTACGCCTGTGCAAAATTTCATTGAAATTCGTTCAGCAGTTAAGTCTGTAAAGGAATAACAAACATTCATCCATTCTCAGAAACTTTCGCATTTATAATATTAGTAGGACTTGCTTTTTCCTGCGACTATGTCTGCATGGAACCGTCATTTCCTTCCCCCACCCCCTAGTTTGTTTAAATGAGCTTATGTCAGAAACTATCTAATAGAAAAGTTATTTTTATGTTGGATGCTACATTTAACCTCCCTCGAGGTTACTTTTTTATGGCAAACGGCTTTATTCCCGCGGGTAATAGGTTCAAATTAGTATGGCAACTCTGAAACCACCGGACTGATTTTGATGAAATTGGGCACAACTGACAATTGTTCGACTTTGTCACTCTTGGCCAGCTTCATCACGATATTATACTCTACTGACTATGGCCCTTACCCCTCATATTGTGACTGGAGACTCGAGTCTAGTGGTGGGAAATTATATGTTAAAATTATTACTCTTAGGATACTTGTTTTCCTATTTGGTGTAATGTTGATAACGACGGTGAAGAAGGGGTGAAAAAGGAAAACAATCCTCCCTGGATTGTTATGGAGGGGACGAAAGGGGGCTTGAAGAGGGGGGATTAAAGAGGGGAGGTGAGCAGGAGGGGATGAAATAGGCTGAGGGAGAGAAGGATGAGTTGTACACGCGGACATAGTTGTTTGAATAAAGCTGGTTATTTATTCGCAAGAACGTTTGCCGGGTCAGTAAATATTCTTATATAACTTATAAAATACGTAAATATTTGAAGTATAATTCAAAAGACATGCATAATATGTATTTTCATTGAATTTATGATTGTACGTGAAGGCTGTATCACGGTTCGCTTGTCTCTAATCTGATTTGTAATAATTCTAACGAGTGTCTGCTGTTAAAGCTTTTCATTTCAAATTACTCGTCTTTTCTACTTGTTTCTTTGAAAGAACGAATAGCTATAAAATATTATCTTTTTTATCGTAGAAAAACCGACTTCAAACGACTTCAATAAGTAATTAAATTACAACATCATTGCCAACGTAATTGTTGCAAAGTAAATAATATTATTTCTACAGCTCAAAAGGTCAATAGCTTAGAATTGAGATCGAGAAATTGAGTAAAGGAGTATTGAGTAATAGAAATAATGCAGTACAAGTTTAATAGTAGTAAAAATATAGTTCGTCGAAAGTTCAAGTGTGTTTCATTGAATAGTTCAATTCATTGATCCTTCGAGCCGGATCCTGAAGAACCCAGGGGTTGGTGGAGTTCGTGAAGCTCTGCGTCGGTGGACTTAAGCTGTTGATGAAGCCCCATTGGTACATTTTTCATTGTCAAATATTTCTGGACATTGACTTGAATATAAAAAAAACATGTACCATCTACATACAAGTATTAGATAACAAGTATGTACATAACAAGTACTAATTAGCTATCGAATAAAAAAATAATTATCAAAATTGGTACTCCCAATAAAACGTAAATAATAACATAAAGAAAAATAAGAAAAAATTAATAACTTGAAAATGACTAATCAGATGTCGATCAAACAGCAGCTTTCGAACTAAACATTACTCGTAACTATCAAAATCGGTCCCCTCAGTAAATAAATAATAATCTGCTGGGTTTAAGTCTCCTTTCACAATATTAGATATCAATTTCAGAGGCGACAGTCTACCACGCCGGCCAGGTGCAGATTAGTAGACTTCACATACTTTACAGAAGAAGAAGTGTAGTGCAGGTGTTAATCAACTTCTAATACGCTATACTCCCAAAATTACAGGTGTAGGATTCGAACCTGGAAGCTACAGTTCAAGATATCAATCAAACCGCTAGGGTCTGTCCGTACTAATATTATTCTCGTAAATGTCTGTTAACTCTGTCTGTTTGTCTATTACCTTTTGACGCCTCAACTTCTGAACCGATTTTGATGAAAGTTGGTACAGCGGTTGAACAAAACTTGAGGAAAAGTAAAGACTACTTTTTTGGGGTGAAGAGGGGGATAAAAACGTGGGTGAAAGTTACCAGGTGCACGTAATCACGGGAAA
>DWJZ01007151.1:0-12370 GCA_018249125.1 Asbolis capucinus
TTAGAGGCAGGGTTTGAACCCAGCACCTCCCGTTTGACAGACCAACGTTCAAACCACTAGACTACCACTGCTTCCTATCAACTGAGGTAAGCTCAGCGTTGTCATTTCTGTTTAGTTGAATACTTTCTTATGTGAGGCTATAATGAAATTAGATGTTATTCGACCTTGGTTTTTACAAACATTTACCGAAAATTAAACTACGGCATCGCATCAACAAATCCCTATGATAGTCTTGAAAGAAGAAGCGGCAAGAAACTCCCAAGGAGTTCTTCTTCCGACTCACAGTTACAGATAGCACTTACTACTACTTACATATATTAAACTCATGCCTAAGCATTTTTTCATTTAAATATCCTTCCAGTCTAAGCAACCTTTCGTCATAAGAATACTTTTGACCTGCACTTCAAATTAACAATATCATTGCTAGCTTAGGTTTTGTGATTAATTAACGAAAATTTGAAGAACTTACCTGGTCAATAAAACTCTGATGTCTTTTTATAGTTTCTTCGCACTCCGCCTTCACTTTTGCTATGTTGCGATTCGACTGCTTTTCCAAGTTGCTCACTTTATTGATCATCTAAAAATAACAGTGTTATTTTTATATTATAAAGAAGAAAGATTTGATTGTTTGTTTGAGGGGAATAAACTCCGAAACTACCATACCGAATGCTTTTACTATTAAGTCAAAGTCAAAACATTTATTTTATTCTACATGAAAATTTACAATACTGTTATAAACGTCATTTTTTTGAATCTACATTAGAATCCTACATTATTCTTGATAAACATAGGTGATATAATATTTTCTAAAACATTAAGCGTCCGTACGAAAACTTCGGCAATTAAACCAAATGTGTGTAAAAAAATAACAAAAAATCCTTATACCGCGTACACTGCCGAAATTATTGATAATAACGTGCTGTATTAGAGTTTTATAGGCGACATCAATATCTACAAATAAGTCCAGGATAGGATAAACCTAACCGTTTCAGTTATGTCACAATAACTACTTTCATCCCGTATTTGATGTTTCCGAAGCAAAACGAGGACTATTAAATAAACGGACACGAATCCCCTCGTGTTAAAATTATCCACACAAAACAAATAACACATCACTAAACCCCATGACCAGGGAACAAACATTTATCTCTCACGCAAATATCTGCCTTAGTCGGGAGTCGAACCCGGGCCGTCTAAAGCGTAGAATCAATACAAACGAAGTTAGTCATAATCAAAATACACTATGGTACAAGTATTTCGATCACATTTTACAATGGCTACAACCTATTAATGACCCACTACTGAGCACTGGTCTCACCTCATACTGAGGAGGCTTAGAAAATCCACCACGCTGGTCCAATGCTAATTACTGGAGGGGTTAATAGCCAGGTGTCGGAAGTGTCGACCGAAGACCTCCGACATGACTTAACGATTGCTATCTTACGATAACAAGCGGAGCCGATAGCATACGTCCTCTCCAAAACACAGACGCTTTTTTGCCACTAGCGGTCGCCCTTCGCACGATGAACGCTTCATGAACACGATTAGAAAAAAGTATGATTCATTATTTTATAAGTATTTAGTATAGGTCGTACCTGTTCCTTGTGGTTTGTGAGACTCTCCTGTAACAGGGCGATGCAGCAGGAACGTTCTTCCAGCTGTAGTGAGGCGGTTACCAGCCTTTGCGCCAACTCCGTCTGCGGCAGTTTCAGTAGAGCTTCCAACCTAAAAACAACATTGGTTGTTTTAAAGCAAAAATCGCTCTTACTGTGACAATCATTCATGTGAGTGTGTTTAAATAGGAATATTATAATAATAACATTATTAAAATCTAAAATATTATACTAACAACATTATTCTTATAGCAATAACACTTCGTCCTAAACCACCCGTACCGCGAAAGACAGAAATAAGTTGCCCGCGAGGGTGTGACCGTTGGATTATCGTAAACTGATCTCCAGCTTTGCCCGCGTGAAAAGTTGATAAAGCCTGTGTTATTCCAATTCTCGCTGACAAATTTCATTCAAATGCAATCAATAGTTGTTGCGTGAAAGATGAACAAAAAGCCATTCATTCTCACAAACTTTCGCATTTATAATATTAGTAGGATATCCTCAAGTCAAGAGCGAATAGACTTTTACGAGGTTATTCCCTCTACCATTTTGTCCTACAGCACCACTTATCATCAGCTGGGATCACAGCCAAGCAAAAAGTAAAAAAACCTTTCTTATTACTTATTAGGTACATATTAGTGAGTACAGATCACAGACTAAATCAACAGAATACTCACTTGGGAATAGAGTGCGGCGTTGCACTCGTAACTACCGACAAAGCGTCATTAGCACTTTGCTCCACCTTTTCAAGAAACTCGAATATTTCCCTGGGAAATTAAAATGTCTCGTCAATCATCCAAATAAATTATCGCATCAAACCCTACTGTTGTAAACTTAATAATTACTTAAATAGCTCCTTAGTATCGAGTTTATTAAAGCATTAACAACTCCGAGTGCGCCAGTTACTGTATTTCCAACTACTTACATGAAGTTATCTTTCGGTGAACAGTTCCTTTCTTCCTCCTTCACTTCAGAAGTCGCAGAAAGATTCACTTTAGATGCTGACGTAACTGGACTGTCCCCATAACTTTCAATTTCCTTCAACATAGAATAAATATCGAATACCGTAGATTTTGAGTTCAGTTCCGCAGTCTTTGGTTCTCCAATATTTACCGGTGATGGAGGTTTTGGCAAATTTTGATTCACATTAGGCAAAACTTCATCATTTATTACAACATTCTTGTCAGAAGAATCGGAGCGCGGTTCTTCATCTCTGTCTATAAATGTTTCTATTTTGTTTTCCTCCAATATTCTTGACGATGGAGCAGATAGAGACATCCATGAATCTATATCTTTATCATTTTGAACTCCTTCTATTCTGGCGCTAAGAGGTACACGAATGTTGGATGTATTCTTTTGGGTTTGTGTTTGGTTACGAATGTTAACTGGCAAACTGTTCTTACCCACATTATTCTTGGTGTAATGATTATTCCAATCCTGATTATAAATAAGATTATCTTCTATTTTTGTGGAGAATTTATTACGTAACTTGTCACTTTTTCTTAGAATCTTAGTCGAAAAGTCTTTAGAGCATTCATTTTTTACTTTTAAATAATTCTGTATCAATTCTTTAGTCGTTACTTTTGATATATCTTCTTCTTTTTTGTTATTCATTAGATTATTATCATTTGATGTATCACTCGTATTGGTACTTCTCTGAGAATTTTCACCTGATTCTTTGTTTTCAATTAAAATATTGGAGTGTTCTTCGAACATTTTATCAATATTTAAAGGAGTCGGCGAAATTGTGTCAATTTTAATATCTTTAATTGTCAGTTCATGAAGACTATCAATAGCTTCTAATTCTTTTTTATAATCCTCGATTACTTTTGATGTGTATGCTTTTGTACTGCTATTTATGAGATAAGAAGGATATTGAAGATTAACATCTACTGTGCCTTTGTTTGCCGTATTGAAAAGTTCTGTTACAGCAATTTCTTTATCGCTTTTAACTGGAGTGTTTTGTGGTGGCACAGGCTTTTCGTCTTTCTTGATAAAAAAATCTTTATAGAGTAAACGACTGTGGTTTAAAGGTTCAACCCATTTTTTATCAGACGGATAATTGATTTGACTTTTGTCATTACTATTCGAAGAAGCACTATCTAAGCTTTTGGGTTGATCTAGTATTCTGTCACTGGATTCTGATCTTCTAAGACAGGATGTCGACGGAAGGGAGTAGTTTTGCATAAAGGAATTGTCTTCTTTTGCACCAGTTTCAGTAAAGCCAGAATCTTTAGACGAAGCATCATTATGTATCAGGGTACTAGACATTTTAGGTTTATACACGTTTACCGGATTCGTTTGAAATTCTGAATAAAATTTACTATAATTTTGGGTTTCGTTAAAAGAATGTTGTGTATTTTTTTCAAATTTATCATCTCGAATATTTTCAACATAGGTTTTCAAAGTAGCCTCACTGTTTTCTTTATTATTTACTTTATTGATAATCTTTTCGTCTACTAAAGAGTTTTCCGGTGTCAAACTAAGCAAATTTTGAGAAGGAATGCTTTCCAAATCTTGTGTGGACTCTTCTTCCACTAACGATAGTTGTTTAGTAGACGCTAAACGGTGTGTATAACTATCGATAGGGCGATCGCCTTGAGAATGCGGATCATTGGATCCGAAAGATACTCGGCCAGCTAGACTTTCAGCAGTCTTTTTAGTTTCACCAAAAGGAATGAAATAAGATTCATATGAACGATTTTTAAAAGTAGGAGAAGCAATTCGTTGATCGAATACAACTCTATTCCTCGTTGGTGAAGGTGTCCTGGAATTTCTTTCTGTTATCATGATTTCTAGACCATAATCACGGTTTATTTTTTCATTAGTTGCATTATCCATAACTCTGCGACCTTTCTTAACTATATTTCTATATTTTAAAATATTTTTAGGATTTGAAGGTTTATTTTTAGGTCCCGATTGTGCTTTAGCTTTTATCTTTGTTCCTAGGCTAATAAAAGTATCTTCTGAACCGTAATCTGATGCATTACTACATATTTCTTTACTGGATCTAGGTACTTGGCTATCACAGTTATTAGAATTATTAAGAAGTTTCTCTGTTGGAGGTAAAATTCTTACAGTTGTTGGTGAATCTGAAATGATGAAAAATATAAATATAATAGTTAAGATCAAATGTGAATCTAACTTTTAAAAAAGTAATAAAACACTGCCTTTAAATATACTTCGAATTTTCATTTGAACAATTATGGGTAATCATTCTTTCCAGCAAAATAGATTTCAGACAATTAAAAAAATGCTGGGTTGCATAAATAAGTATGAAAGGAGAGATATATGACCGAGGAAATCCTACTTGTTACAAACTGAACTTATTTTATTATTCCATTGAATATTTTTAAGACTTTCACTCGTCTTTTCTCCATAAAAATGTTATGTATTAAAATCCACTGTTGAACCTGTAGAAAATTTACTGAACATTTTCCCATATTTTATCCCATGTCATCCGTTTTTACTAATATTGCAACCAAATTATGGGCTGTCACGGTAAATAGGCTAAGGTTTTAATTTTATCAAATATATGAATAACATATTATTACTGTTATAAGACTGCAGTAATTCTGCGCTGAAGGACTTCAAGAAACTTCTGGTAGAAGGAGCCCGGTCCTTGGTATCAGCTGAAAATGGTCTTTTAAACCGTTCTTGGCTTTCCTGAAACATATTGTTATGAATTTATTGACTTAGTATCACTTTCCACATCTTTGTGTACCTAACCTTGTGTTAAAGGTACTGGTAGTTTTTTTTTTATTAGCAAATATTACTCTCATATTTAATGTATATATGTAATCACCAGTATGAATTAGTTTTTGTTACTATTTTAATGTATTTAAGTACATTGACATAAAGAATCTAATGTTAGTGAAAACCCTATGTCTACTAGACAAAGATAACATAGATAAAAAATACAGTTAACTCTGATATATTTAAAAAGATTAGTGTAATCATAGAAGACAAATTATTGTAAAAGCATCTGTTAGCCTTTGATTCATCAGAGAGAAGTACAATTAGGCTTACTAGTGACCCTGAACTGGTTAAAACCAGTGTACAACGTCTCCAGCACAGGAGTAGAGTGAATAGTCTCTCAGTATTTTTAGGGTACATTTTGGAATAGGTGCAGGAATTACTGGACATTCTCCCCACCCCCTTCCATTATCGAACACAGCAACACATGCATAAAATACCAGGGTCTGTGTTTCCACTTGAGTTTAACGTAGGTATCTTCAGGACAAGAGAGAACAAGCTTCTCCCAAATTAAAGCGCTTTACTATCTAAAACTACACTGCCACTTACCATCAGGTGGAATTGATATATGAATATGAAAAAAAGCACAAAAAACAGATGTTCGCAAAGAACAATCCATTTATATCCTGATGTATGTAGCCCAATTTGATCTATCTATCCACAAAGCTCTGTCACTGATCAAAATTTATCTACTTAGCAATGAAAATTTATCTATGGTTACCTAGCAACCGTAAAGTTAAACAGAATTAATGATGTTAATTGTGATTAATTAACTGTAGCTCTAGATAGATTATTCGGAAGAGCATATACATTTTTTATTACAACATAAACAATACTACCGGTGTTATGGAGTTTTGCAATGCTGAGCGAGGACGATTTCTATTCCTTCTATCTTCCTTCTTTTTACTTCTGTACGAAAGATTCACTGGAGAACCGAGAAGCCGAAAGTTGGCGGTGTCTTTCGACATTCCTATATCTATTTAGGAAATGGAAACACTTAATGTTATCAAATCGCCTGAAGGAAAAACATCTGAAGTCACTATTTATTATGTTGACAGTTTGTTTTGTATTGTTTGGTTCAAGGTTGCTTAGCAACGGAGCCATAGAGTATGATCTTTATGATCATAGAGGTCAGAATTCTTACAGAGTCTATGGTTAAAATATTGAACGCAACATGAAGTTGCCATTAGCAAAAACAAAACGCTTAAACCGATGACGTCAAAGCCAATAATAACTCGATCGCATCGTATTGGCCAATGAGATTCATTTTCTTTTTCGTCGAATCAGCTTCTAGTAAGAAAAACAGTTTTCGCTGGAAACCCGATTCTGTTGGTCGCGTTGTAGTGTAAACGAGATCAATATTTTGGGAGGCACAGAACGGCCGAATTTAATTAGTGACTCTTGACGCAATTAGTCACTATAGCGCAGCGCAAAGTTCAACTGTTGGTGCAATAAAACTTCTGGTGTTAAAATAACGTGATATTTTCAGTGATTTTATTTTTAAGGCAGTAACAATGTTCAGCGGAATCGCAGGTGAGATCATACATTTATTTTTATTAATTAATAACATACATTTCTTCTTTTAAGTCGGAGTAAAAGGTAGTATACCGTGCACATCGAATGTAAGTATTTTAAATTAATACCATGTTTAAAAAAAATTACCATCAATATTGATTCGCACTGCTTGAATAGTTGAACCTTTTTTATGTAAAATTGTAGTTTTTAATGTAGTTAGTTCATATGAATCAATACATAAATTAAATAACTTAGGCTTACAGAAGCACATTAATACCCCAAGGTAAAGTAAAAAAGTAGATATTTGTAATTAAATCTAACAGGTTCCTAGCATCTTCAGGCATGAGGTCCTCTACCATCTTTATTTTTTTTTATAAGACTTCATTTCTTCATTTATACTTTGTTAACATATTGTGAATTTGTAGCAAATACTTTCATATTGGCAGCTGTGTATATAAAAATATATGTTGATCATTATTTGCCTATAAAACCCTAAATAAAAATCTTTAAAGAAACTAAGCTAGTTAAACTAGAACAAGACCTAAACTATGTGTTTGTAATCTTTAATTTGATGCTCAAGTTACCTTAGCTCATTGACCCAGTAAATTATTTTTTTAAATTTTTAATAAAATAAGTACTGTTTCTGCAAATTAATATTACCTATATATTTTTTCCTACTGCAAGTTATGTATTGTAATAAAGATCTTTAAATGTACACCAATTCTATGTTCTAATTTAAAAGCTTACTCAATTTCTCATTTGCACAAAAAAATATTTTTCTTACTCAGTATAGGGATGACATTTTTGAAGAATATATTTAAATATTTGTTGTTGGGGTTTAATAACCTTTAATATACTGCCTATGACATTATTGGTGTGGATTTGTTTTGATGGTTGTTACCCAAATAAGATTACCACTTAAGAGGTAACAAGCCACAAGAGGGTATTGATTTTCAGGGGACATGACAATTTAAGGAATCTACTTGCAGTTGCGTATTAAATGGAAGTAGGATTATTAAGATGGTTTTTAGCTATTCAGTACCCACTTTTGAATAAAGCTCTCACAAATGAAGAGAGTTTTCTAAGGCAAATTTCACCACAGTGCTCAAACATGGTTTACGGGCCACTGAAAGCATAAGGTGTTTTAATAGGTCCAGCATAAAAACTGCTATTGGAAGACGACAACTGCAGCTGGTTTTACTTGCCGTCCAAAGCATTTCATGTTCACAAATTCTTTGCCATTGTTGATTTCTTATTATCCTATAACAAACACCTTTTATACACAAAGGACCTGCTCATACTCCATTATAATTTTTGTTACGAAACCTGGCATTTTCCTAGGTCCAATTCAATTATGTTTTTAGGTATTTTGGTGTATTGTCAGGTGTCGCAGTTAGATCGTTTTAAGAAAATCATATTATTTTGTAATTTTAATTATGTACCTCTAATGATTACAAACTATTTATTTACTAAAATATAGATAATTATAAAGGATAAAAATGTGGTGACACTGTCATACCTTTGATAAAACCTTTCACTAATAATAAAAGAATGCATTGTCTAAATTTTTATTAATGTTTATATGATATATGAACCCCAACGTTTTTGAAAATTAAAAGTGAAAGACTATGTCGCCACTTACTATCAGGTGGTTTCGTACACAAGCGCTAAGTTATTGAATATAAAAAAATATATATTTATAGCCTATGTTCATCAGGGATAATGTAGGATTCTAATGGTAAAAGAATTTTTCAAATAGGCCCGGCAGCTTCGAAACTTATTTTCGTCAAACAAACAACCAAATCAGGAAAGTATCAGGTGGGTATATTATTTAGACTAGGTAAAGTTATAAACACTAAGTTTCATTCACAATATTCTTTGAGGCGACGGATAATGTTAGTAGGTAGGGTCAGCAAAGTTGTGTGTTCGGATTGGCGGTAATACAAAACTTCCAGGGTGACCTATATTTTATCCGCAGTTCCCCTATGCGTCATCTGTTTGTATGTCAATGCGGTTGTTACGCAACCTGCAAAACCGCAGCCCTGCAGCCTGCAGTGGTTTTGATCGATTGTTTCTGAGATGCGAAGTGTTACTTGCATGTACATATAAGGTGTCTCTCGGTTTCGCTCGCTTGGTATCAGTGTTGATAAAAAGTAGCCTAATGAGACTCTCCAAACCTATTATCTCCGTAAAAAAAAACACGTCAATCTGACGCTCCGTTTCGACATGAAAGACGAATAATAATACCAAACACACTTTCACATTTACGACTTTAGTATGGATTTGAATGAATACATGATATCAGAATAATTAATAAGTAAATAATGAACTTTTTTATACTCAAACATTTGAATATTTAAAAATTAACTTGTTTATATTTTAATATTATTTCGCTAACACGTAGTATAATTTAGACGAAGAGATTTGTTAAATATTATATCGTAGGTCATAACTTTAAAAAATAAATTTCTGAGATTAATATTACTTATATTTGGCATTAAATTTGATAGGATTTGCTCTACTATTTTACTATACAATAATATTAAACTTATCAGTTCTCAATTATAATATTCGATTACATTCGTTAGTATTCAAGAAAGAAAATAGCGAAATCTGTTTTATACTGTATAATTTAAAAATCAAACTGCAACATATTTAAAGAAATGTGTAATTTTTTTTTCTTAAAAAAGCCAAGGTCATGCAATAGTACAGCATAGCCTATAGACAACGTTTGTTGTGGAATAAAGGTCAACAGCGACGATACCAGGTTAGAGATAACGAATGTTTTGAATGCTCCAGCTAATGAGTGTATTACGTGACTCATGGACAGCTTCGAGAATGCGTCTTTGTCTCCGTATTTCATTACGAGGTTTATGGTACTACTGCCGTGATATCTACAAAGATTTACTGTCGAATAACCCGATTATAATCTTTATTGTCCTAATGCCTTTATAATTGCTTAGTCTGTTCTAGCTTCTGAACAATTTGACCTAAGATTTTATGGCTAATTATTATTGATTTAACGAGGCCATAGTTAATTGTTTATATATCTGTTTAATCGTTTATTTGCAGTGTCGTTTACGCCATAGTTTTGATATTAGGTAAATTGAAAATTCTTGTACCATTTCTTAGCTGTTACATTAACATTCTGTTCGTCGTAGCATAAAACAGTAATTACAATACTCTTAAATTAAATAAAAAGATTTCCAAAAAATAATAAAGCCGTGATTCCAATCCTTGATAAAAGTCCTTCACTTGCACTGTTCATAGAAATTTAATAGGCGGTCTTCGAACTTAATTACATGATGTACCTACCTAGATGTTATTATATATTTATGCATAATTCTCGTATTTATTTATAATTTATCATTATTATGTGTTATAAATAAAGACGAAAAGGAATTTGCACAGATAACTGCGTAGCTATCGGCGTCTATATTTCTCTTTCCGCTATTTGCAGAATTGCTCAGAATCTACGCATCACGCATACCTTTATAAGTTCCACATAGTTGATTCTATAAATAGATTCGATTGTTGAAGTATTTGTTCAAGTGAATTTAAGTCAATATCTTGTACTAATTTCACTTTATTTTTAGTTAATAGGTAGCATATTTTTAAGTTTATATTCCAGTAGATCTTAATAGTTTTAACAGGTCTTATAACTATATATATTTATCAACGAAATTGGTAAAGATTAAAAAATGTATAGGGCTAACATAAGCGAATCAATTGCTAAACACAATTCTTTTGAATTTCTTGATGGTTTGAAATTAGAATACCTAAATCCTGTGGTTAGATTATTCCTATGGTGTGTAGGTAGATGATGAGTATAAAATGTAAAATATATGAAATATCTATCAACATATCGTTTTGTATAACATATTTCAGAAAAACTTCTTGTGGGTAAATTTGGGGTCTTTGTCTGTTATTCTGTGACCGTTAACATCAGACACGATTTCACTGAAGTTTAATTATAATCAGTTCATTATAAACAAAGACATGCATAGACTGCTGAGTAAGGCTTTACCAAAGTCAAACGAGGTCAGCTTCTAGTCTGAAAAGTACTAGGACAGAATAAATCAACAAGAAGTCGGATTGAATTATTTGTATTACAGAAAGAAAGCTAAAGAATTAGTTCCTCTTTTTCTTTTCTATTACTGGCTTGTAGCAAACAAACAGATCCCTTTGTTGGTATTCGGATAATATGAAAACAAACCTCGCAAAGCGAACGGTGACATCATCAAGGTCAACCGGTGTTGGACCCGGTTACATTTATGCGACCTGAACAGATGCCATCTCTTTCTAACGCATCTGATGGCGTATGGGAAAGAGTAGGACGAACGATTTTTCTCATATTTATAGTCTGGTGCACTGATGGCCGACGTTTGTGGATCAGTGGTATGTTTATGTATGTTGCTGGTCAATAAATATTTTAGTACGCATTTACTGTTCACGATTTTGAATTCTTGGAGTGTAATGCCGCATTGGCGTAATAACAGTTTAATTGTACGGCAAGTATTGAATATATAGTTTTCTACGTCGTTCATTCAAGTTATTATAGACTAGCTTTGGCCCGCGACTTCGTTCGCGTGGTCGTGGCGGTGGTTAAAATGCCGCCCTATTTTCACACGTTGGGTTACATTGATGAAATTTTCTCGTATTTAATATAGCCTATACTCATCAGGGATAATGTAGGATTTTAATGGTAAAATATTTTTTAAATCGGTCCAGTAGTTTCGGAGTTTATTCAATTCAAACAAACAAACAATCTAATCTTTCATCTTTGTAATAGTAGTGTAGATAACTAAAAATCTCAAAATTCGTTTAGTTATTTCTGAAACTAGCGATGACAAAAGCATTTCTTATATTGACTGTTATAAAGGTATATCGATTACATTAATAAATGACCCAAGTACCTAGGCCCTTAGGCCCTATGGCCTAATTCAAATGGCCCCCTTACTGATCACAGACCTCTCTCCAGTACTGAGGAAGTTGAGAGTGTACACCACGCTGCTGCAAATGAAATGGTTATAGAACCTTTTTTCTCATTCATCTTTAAACAAACCTGGGTAGGACACTGTCACAGTTTTGTTATAAAACTGTCGTATTAATGTTTAAGACACCAATATCTTTGGTTGTAACAACTTTTCAATTCCACAATGAATAGCGTAGGTGCCTTTACTGGCAACCGGGTGCGGAAGTTGATGGTGTCACCCCATCGCAGTTAAAAGCAATCTTCCCATATACAACAATATACTTTTTACAACACTTTGAGAAACGATGCCACTGAGAAGTCAAGGATTGCCTTATGGAGGAATCCTCGAAAAAGACAGTTGTGCTTAATGGCGAGTCACTTGTGATTGTCACCCCAATAAAAGGTGACCCCCGGTGCGGATCGCCCTCGCCGCCATCTTATTACGCTACTGGTCACAATACACCAGTTATATGAAAATAACGTAATAATCAACGTTCTAAAATGTATTAAA
>DWJZ01007152.1:0-12369 GCA_018249125.1 Asbolis capucinus
GTGAAATTATAAGCGGCGATTTTTAATACAGGTTTTCTGAAAAATTAAGTATTAGCTTTTACTACAGTGATCAGGCAACTGATAAACATATATGTTTAAATACATACTTATTTACACCCAGACAAAGAACAAACATTCCTGCTTATCACAGAAATGTTTGACCTGGATAGGAATCGAACCCACGACCTTCGGTGTAGCAGTCAGGTTCACTAACCACTACACCAATTGACCTATCGCCGTAAGCCTCTTAGTTTTGACAAGTTGTACCCGTAGCTTCGCATACATCGTTTCTTGTTGCCAATGGGCCGACAATTAAAGTAGTGGAATTCGAAAGTATTAACAGGTATTTTCGAACAAACTTCAAGTCCGTTTTCTATGCTTCATAGGAAAAATTAAAGAATCACTGTTTATATTAAAAGATCTATATTGAAGATATGAAATTTCAAATTCAAGGTAAATAAATACACGAGTCACCGAGGAGCTAGTATTGAAAATTTTGAAATATTCGCAATATTTTGCCATAACTTTCGTTTCATTACATAATAAAAAAAACAAGTATTTCATTAATATAAATATGGAACGTTTGTCGCATATTTTAAGCAAATCTGTTGGTGTTTAAGAAAATTCCCTTACAAATTTTCTTCACCTATCCCTAAAGAAACCCTGTAACTGTTAATCCGGAATATAAGGAATAACTCTGTCAAGTTTCATCAAAATCTGAGCAATGGTATACATGTGATATGCGTTCAGACAAACAGACTGACAACAGAAGACAATAATTCCAAAAAAAGATTTTCGTGCTCTCTCTCGATATTTCAGGGGGCACCTATTCAAAATTTTGAAATAATATTCAATGTACATTAAGAGGCACTTTGAGTTTTATTGTAGTATAAATCAGGGGTGAGCAACCTTTTGAATTAAAGGGCCAAATTTTTATTTCATGTTTGCTAGAGGGCAGCACACAGATTAGCATTATTTATACTTAATCAAATCAATTTAACGTTTTAAGAGTTAATATGTAAAGTTTTTATATATTTGATCAATGTTTGTATCGTAATATCGTTTTTTGTATTATTTTATGTTTTGACACAGTGTTTGACCATCCAAGCATAAAAATCGAATTTAAAAATGCTCTAAGTGCCGCATGCGGCCCGCGGGCCGCGAGTTACTGACTCTGGTATACAAACTTCCTATTATAGTTTCTTTTACTCATCTGTACAAATGTTTAGGTTACATTACAAGTGGATGACAATGTCTTCTTATAAAACGGCTTTACATGTTAAACACACTACCATCTATGACACAATACATATGTTTTGTAAAAATAACATTGAAAAGAATTTTTTAAGTATTGCTTTTGAAAACCAGATTTTAATATTATATATGTGAACGTTTGTGCGTATGAATGGATATTTCTTGCTTTTTGACACAAACAACTAAACGGATACGAATATAATTTGTACAGAGATTGATGAACTATCAATACATCACACAGGAAATTCCGTGGCCAGAAGTGATGAGTTTTATCGAAAGATGATAGCCTAACGGTTTGAATGTAGGCCTCTTGAAGGAGGGCATTGAATCTTCAATCTTGCTTCGATCAAGAATATACTAGTTGTCTCCTCACACAGAAATTTACCGCACAATACTGACCGCATGAATATACACATATATGTACCTACATCTTTGAATTAAAAACGAACTAAGAAAAAATTACAAAAAAGTTCTACTTTCAACACCCATTGTACCTATTTGGTTGGAATAAATAATTTGAATAAACATTGTGAAATGTGTTGGCTGTTTGAAACGAACTAAACAAAACACCAGCTCATACTTCAAGTTCAAGGTGGTATGTGACGAGACACGATTTTGTCGCTGACTGACATCTATTTTTGCAGTGCATACTTTTAGGTAATGAATTTCAAGCAAAACCCTTGTTATCAAAATTAATTTGTAGATTTAGTATAATATAGTATAGTAGATTTATGTAAGTAAAAAATTAATTCCAATAATTGCACTTGCACTTGCCATAGTAAAAATTTTTTTCTGGTCCAGTGTAAGTTTTTTTCTTGTTTGTGATTTTATCTGTGCTCTCATTTATAATTTTAATTTATCAATGTCTTGACCGAGCGGATCTGTATCCTAGTCCCGGATGCCATATTCATGTAACAGATGTTTTGTCATGGGATATGTTACTGTTCATGAAATCCGAAAGTTAACTGGGTCACATAAATGAATACAATAACAAAATGAAAAATATTTTATTTATTTTCATGTGAAATCCAGAAAGTGCATTTATTTATTTATTTAATATAATCGGATTATCGAGATTACCTACCACATACGTCACTCAGTTATTAAAAAATAAATTGTTCACTATTCAAATCCAATCTTAAATATACTACCTTTAAATGAAAGTACAACAAGTTTCACCGTTTTTATGTATACAAAAACAGTATCGCATGTAAAAACAAAAATGACATACTATTAAACTTCTATTAGAATTGTAAAATGTCTTGATTACGCACAATGCTGCAAGTCGCATCTACTAAGGATTTTATACAGGATCATTTTATAAAGTACAATTCCAAACATTAAACAGTGGATATCTTACAATATCAATAAAAAAATATTGAATATTCCTGTGAAGTTATTGCCCAAGCTTTGAGTAAAAAATTAAGGACACTTATGATTACAATGCTTGAATACAAACACAGTGAAGATTGTTTTAGCAAAAACTTAAATTGCATTGAAGGATTTATTGGCACTATTATAGATTCAAATTTTACAGGCTAAAACGGATTGGAAAAATAACTTTATGCTACTAAGTCTGTATTACCCACTGTTCAAATGTTCTTCATACTGTGTCCATAGATTCTTCATTTGTTGGTTCAGTCTCCATTTCCATATCTTTCTCGTCTAGCCCTCCGGCGTATTTTAATCGCAACTTCTCATAATGGAGTTGTTCCTTTGATGATACAGATGGTTTGCACTTAGTAAGGGCCGTTCTGAAGTCTTCGAAAGTCACAAATATATCCCCTTCTAAAGTACCATTTGAAATGTGGTTAGTCAATGCATTTGTAGCAGCTGCCCTGACTAAACCAGATAGATCTGCTCCTGTGTAGCCTTCAGTTAACCCAGCAATCATTTGCAAGTCCACATCAGGCCCTAAAATGGGTCTTGTTCCTCCTTTCGTTAATTTCTGCATTATATCAAATCTGTCATCTCGTGCCGGCATCCCAACATACATCACACGGTCCAAGCGACCTGGTCGCAATACCGCCGGGTCAATTATATCCGGCCGATTCGACGCCGCTAGCACAAATACTCCTTCTCGGCCTTCAATACCATCCATTTCCGTTAGCAACTGATTCACCACCCTTGCTGCCCCGTTGTTATCGTGTGAACTACGTCTAGGGCAAAGTGCGTCAAATTCATCAAAGAAAATAACGCAAGGAGCCGAGTTTCGAGCTCGTCTGAAGCACGTCCGAACTGCTCTTTCACTCTCGCCCACATACATATTCAAAAGTTCCGGCCCTTTCACTGAAATAAAGTTGACTCCAGCTTCATTGGCTACTGCTTTGGCTAATAATGTCTTACCACATCCTGGTGGACCACAAAGGAGTACACCACTTGGTGCTGATAACCCAAGCTTTTGAAGCTGTTCGGGGTACTTCACGGGTGCTAAGACAGCTAATTGTAGGTCTTTGCGGACCTGACTCAGTGATCCAACATCGTCCCATGTAACATCAGGCACTGTTACAATACCTTCACGAACAGCACATGGTTTAGTTGTTTTAACAGCTCTAACAAAATCCTCCTGTTTTACTGACATTCCATACAACTCCTCAGATGTGTATGGAAGGCTGTCTTCTAATATATGTAACACCTCATTTACAGGATCTGCAGTATTATGAATGACTTTAGGTTGTGTATGATTGGGTTTCTCGTCAACTGGATCTTCTTTGACTTGTTCTTGTGATTGTGGCTCTGTATTTGCTTGAGATTCTGTTGGAGTATTTTCAGGAGCATCACCTGCCTCTTTAGGTGTCTCCTCGGCTTCCTTTTCACCATTAGGTATTGCATTCTCATTTTCAATGGGTTTAGGTGGCTCAGGAACATCCTTGTTAGTTTCACTTTCATCTGCGAGAGCCCTAAGCTCAGTAAATATCCTTTTGATAGCATAAGTACAAGCTTTGTTGACAAGTGCTTGAAGATCAGCACCAACAAAACCAGGAGTTATTTGGGCTACCGCATGCATATCTACATCATCATTTAAAGTTAACTTTCTACAAAGTATTGAGAGAATCTCCTTCCTTGCTTTTAAAGACGGTATGCCTAAAGCAATCTCTTGTTCCAAACGCCCTGCCCGTCGCAAAGCTGGATCTAATGCATCTGCATTGTTGGTTGCTGCTAAGATGAGAACTGAAGCATTGTTATCACTTAAACTATCTAGGCTAGCTAATAACTGAGCCACCATCCTTTTCTCCATGTCCTTTTGAGCATGAATTCTGTTACCGCAAACAGAATCGATTTCATCAATAAATAAGATGCATGGGGCAACTGAAACAGCTCGCTCAAATAATTCCCTGATTCTCTCCTCAGATTCCCCTGACACCCCACCAACTAACTCAGTACCAGTTACAGCTATGAGAGGAAGCTGCAGTTTACCTGCTATTGCATGGGCCAGTAATGTCTTTCCTGTGCCTGGAGGTCCATGTAACAAAGCTCCCCTGGGGCACTTCATTCCCAGCTCAGTAAATACTTCTGGATGTTTCATGTGCAACACCAAATCACCCACCTGTGTTATAACATCAGATAATCCTCCAACATCCTCAAAACTAACCTTAGGCGTCTTTGGTGCACCAATATCATTTTTTTTGTTCTTTATAATTATTGGCAATTTTGTGTCTGGCTTCTTCTTTTTTTCTGATATATGTATATTTTGTTTGGGTTTTGATACTTCTATGGTTGTACTATTGGCGTTTCGATTTGGTATGTGGGGGGTTATCGTAATTTGATCATTGATTTTCGGAAGTTTGGGCGCGGCACTGCCATCCTCATCGCTACTAAGAATGTCGATCGGCTCGCCAGACTTGTCGGTCGGCCGACGGGCGGCGGCGGGACGTTTTTTGTCTTGCATCTTGTACATCGCTAACAGGCGGTCGTTCATCGCACTATTGTTTTCATCTAACAGCTCTAAATCTGATTCTTCCTCTGAGCCCTCCGACGTAGACGCGCCGTCCAGTCCGTAACTCTGTAGTACCACTTTGTACGCACTTTCAACTAACTGACAGAAAGCGTTGTCGCTCCTGTTGTTGTATTCTCGATAGCGCTCTTTGAGAGAACGCGCCATTTGGCTGACATCGACAAATGTCTTGTCTACATTCTCCGCGAGGTAGTTTTTCACACGCGAAACGATTACCGGGTCATTTATAGTCTTTTGCCGGGTCTGATGTTGTTTCTTCATGTTTGCGTAATGTGTTCAATAATCTCGAATCCGATAACTTCTGCCTTCGTCGCAAATCGTAATGTTTGACAGCGGCGTCGCCGACCGAACCAAATCAATGGCGTTCGTGAATCGTTTTTATTTGCCTTTGTGACACAGGCCAAAGCGTACGGCTGTACAGCCAAAGCCTGACAGGTACGATCCGAATCATACCCGATCCGGTTCTCTGTTTTTTTTGATAAATGGGTCGTTGCTTAGAACTTATAACAAAACCTTATTAATAATAATGACTAAATGAGAACGACATTTTGTTTACTCTTAGTTTCTTTTTGTTTTTTATTATTGCGAAATTCTCATAAGTTTTCTTTTATAATTTTTATCTGTTTCTTGTGGAAATTTAATTTATTCAAAATTTTTCGAATATTTCGGATCCACTTCTAGTCACTTTTTTTTAAATCAATCAATAAATATATATTTTTTTTTGTTTGTTGAAGGTTAAGAGGAAACCGCTCAGTTTTAAGCTTGAGCTCCCACCAGATGAAGATAGCAAAAAAAAACTAACTGAAACATTCATGAAACTCACTTATTTGGATGAAGGACCTAGCGTACGGTACGTAATATGAGAATACAAAAGGACCATTCTTTGAAGTCCTATCATCACATCCGAAACCCACCTAAGCCGCCAAACTTTTGTCTATTATCACTTGCTATGGAGAAGAAAAAACGTGAGGAAACCTGCACTCCCAAGAGTTCTTTAAAGTTCTCAAAGGTGTGTGAATTTTCATTCGCACTTGGCCAGCATGGTGGATGGCCCAGGAGAGGGTCAATTATGGGTCTCAATGATGAGACCCTACAGATGGATTGCAGGGTTGATTGCTGAATACTTTTTATTTGTTAATGTGGTGTATATTCTGTTTAATATTTTTATTAAAGTTAAAATAGAGATAATCAACTTTGTTACTTCAGCTTACCTATTCACACCCTGGACAAGAAATTTTAATTACTTGTGAAGCAAAGGAAAAAAGCGATAACTACACAAAAGTGATGTGTTTTGATCCTAACATTTTTGTTTTCAGATGCCTCAATATGAATGACTGGGATCTTAGAGAAGCTTTGAACCACTTTATGAAATTATTCAAGGCTGATAATTTAGACTCTTTAAGAAAACCTGTATGGACTAATACCTAAGAACCATATTGTTAAGGATATGTTCAATAAATGGATAATGAAATAACACAGATATTTTACTCTTTTATAAAAAACATTGCTATTACGAACTGTCTAAATAAAAGCAAAAATACATTAGTGTTCTTCATCAACAGACAGCAACCTATACAAGTATTTATACAATCATTTCAAGATGTCTGGCATACTCTATAGTTTGAACAGCAAGTTCAGCCGATGGCAGGATATCTGATGCAGCAGAACTCGTCTCCTGAGCAGTGTTAAAGTGGTAGCAAATGTCAGCTCCGAGGTTCCAGTTACGCTGTAAGAATACAAATAATGTGTAACACAAACTTTAATTAAATAATTTAGTTGCATGTATATTTTTTTTTATTTTCGCTAATTACTTGAAGACTGCTTTAATTATGAAACAAATATAAAGGAGTACATATAATAGTGTGCTTTAATCACAGAGAATTTTACCACTACTTACCATCAGATGGAATCATAGTCTAGCACTAACTTATTTAAGTATCATTTGTGTATATGCAAGCACAATGTAATTTGTTGTCAGTACACTTGTCACTTGATTTCTATTGACTTCCTACATCTATTGATATATTGACTTACAAGTAATAAGGCCTACTGAGCATCTGAGCATGAGTAGGTCTAGAGCTCATTAACGAGTCCTACAGCCTAGGCCTTACTCCATCATACTCTGCTAATTAAGATTTGTGGACAACCTGAATTTCGGAAAATTGTATGTTGCCTGAAAGTCACTAACATGGCTTAAGAACTATTCTACCTGATTATAACAAACAGGATCAACAGCTTTACAACCCTACAAAACTTGGAAACTATATGAGACCTTAGTCTCATATATATTACTGTATATAGACAATATTATACATCTGGCACTATTACTACCTTCTTTCCGTACTCCAAAACAGCTTGTTGTGAAGACAAGTTGAGCCTGCGAGCAACTTCAGCACATGGTATGCTCTGGTAGGCTTTCTCGATACAAGCAGCTATCTCACCTCTGACTGTGTCTAACAGAGTGTCCATAAATAATGTGTAGCTTTCAGCAGGTACATTACCCTAGAAATAAAATGTTTATTGGACTATATATTTATCTGCTCGCTCATTGTGCATATCAATCAACAATAATTATAGTTGTACTTTTACCCAATATGTATTGCTTACAATATAATTCAATATCAGGAATACTTTACCTTCGCCAAAAATATTTTGTTGTAACTACCCTCCATAAGATATTGTTCCAAAGCCAAAGGGTGCTTGACATATGGATCTGCTCTTATCACATCTACAGAAAGCCGTTCTAATTCAGTGTGGAACTCTGCTACTCGGTTCTGGGAGAGAAGGAACAGGAGATTCAAGCCTAGGAGCTGGTACATGAATGCTGACTCAGGAAGATGATCCCTGAAATAAATGAATCAGTGATTACTCTGCACTATGTTGCTCTGTGTTGCAGATTTCACAGACAGCACAAATAACACACACATACATATAATGGAAGAACAAATATGCAGCTGTTATTAAAAACTCCTTTGGTTGGAAATCAAACCATGGCAGTTCTATTAATGTTTATTCATATTTCAATCATTTTACATAACTTCTTTTCTTTATGTATTATAAATTTATGCTTGAATCCCACCTGATGATAAGTGGTGATGAAATCTTAGATTGTAAAGCACATTAATATAAAAGAAGTCTTGTCTTGAAGGCACCTTATACTCAATCAGAATACTGACAGGTAATTTACTTCATTCCTTTACAGTATGCCATGCAAAAGACAATTTTTTATATAAATTATAAATAATCTTCTTTATACTACTATGGGCATACTATTTTGAAGGTCCATATCTATGTACTATTTGTGTTTACCACAGACATTATATACCTGTCTGTAGTAAAATAAAACAACAAAAATCTTTCTTTTTCTAATAATCAACACTACTCAACTACAACACAACTCACACACGGCCTTCTGACCCCAAAATAAGTGTTAGCTTGTACTATGGTGATGAGACAACTGATAAACAAACATATATATTTTTAAATTCATACTTATATAGATATTTACAACTAGACACACAGGACAAACATTCCTGCTCATCACAGAAAACTTGACCTGGGTGGGAATCGAACCCACGACCTTCGGTAGCAGCCTGGTTCACTAACCACTAGACCAACTGGCCTGTCAACCACACATAAAACTTCTAAAAATACTACTTACTTGTAATCAAAGTAATAGCATTTTAATTGTGACATATATCTTTCAAAGGCTTTCACATCCTTTACAGCGACGGCCCACTGAGCACCAATTTCTAGGACATCTCTTGCTAATATCAACTCCTTCTGGTTTGCAGCAGCATTGTTGCTTGGAAGAAATGTGAGCTGTGTAAGAGCTACCTGGAATTTCAAATATTTTTTTGATTTCAAGAATAAAATTAGGTTGGATTTGTGTGGAGTGAATGATTATCTAATTGAGAGTTGACTTAATCTTTTACTTGTATAATTTGACTAAAGAAAGGTTTCTACATTTCATTAATGTATAAAATCTTGAACATATATTATTTTTGGTAAGGTTACTAGTATTTTTAAGTTGACATGATAGTTTACTTGTAACTTATCTCACAAGAAAAATATTGTATTGTTCTGACTGGCTGGCTGACTTATAAAAAGAGGAATAAGAGACGATTGCATCGGGCAAACATGAGGATGGTGGGTGTGATGTGATGAGAAAAAGTACAAAAAGGCAAGAGAACATTAACAGAAAAAAAGGGAAAATGATGAACAAAGGCAAAAAGATTATATTGTGATCCAATTATATTTTCATTCATTGTAATTAAATTAATAAATAAATTGCAATCAATATATATATATAAGATTCTAAGGACCGAAATGCCTAATAGACACATTAAAATTCGAAAAAATAAGAAATTCTGAGTTAAGAATTTTTGACAAGTCATCTTAGCTCACCTTTATTTTGTTGAGAAGTTCGCCGCACTTGTCTAATTTACGAGGTTTTTTAGCCCACTCTGTTTTTAAATTTTGATATAAAGAAGCAACATCTTTTACGGACGCCATTCTGATATGAAATGTAATTTGTTTTTATTATTCTGAAACGAAAATTCCGACTAAACTTAATTTCTGCAAGTTTTGCTTGTGTTCACTACGCACAGATATTAAACTGTTCTTTTAATACCACAGATAGTGTAACACAGATGTGACACCCTACCGTAGACCACAGACTAGGCATTTAAACTGTAGACCGTACAATGAACCATATTTATAGTAAATGGTATTTATAGTACCACTTCGGTATTCTGCGTGGATGAAAGAAAGGTGTGTATAAGTAATTCTAGTCTTAAATTTTAGAATTCACATAACGCCGTTTTTTGATTACGCAAATTGTTGCGAGTTATTAATTAATATAACAAAATATTATATAAACACATTTTTCATCAACATTTGAGCAGGCGAAGCTGCGAACCGAAAGAGGTCATATATGTAAATGTCATGTATGGTCATGTCATCTTAGTACATTGTGGTTGTAAATAAAACCGCGAAAACCATAAAAGTTCTAAAATGATAAACTCTTTGCCACGAGGTGTAGCCAGTTACTAGATCGTAAACATTTGGTAATACTTTCTGACCGTGACGAATTGTTCGCAATCCACTTGCAAAGCTTCGCATAGGCCTGTAAATAGATCCATAACGTTAGTACATTTCATTTGTCTATGGAATATGTCAGTCTTGTCAAGTCGATACTTATTTGACATTTGACATTCCACAAAAGTCAATTTTTTGCGAAAATCAGGGTGTTGGAGTCGGGTTCTGGTTTAATTAAACATTTAAATATGTGTATTATGGTGGTACTAAGTGGTTGTAATCGCGATGAGCAGATCTTATTCAAGATGAAATAGAATGAATTGGCACCATGAGTTCCCCGTCCGCGGTTGTTTGCCGTGAAATCTTCGATGAAAACAGCCAACCCTCGGCAGAAGGTTCGTAATTTCTTATTGTTTGTATTCTCTATTCATTAGACTTTTTTTTCTAGATTTTATAAAAGTTTGAAGCACCAAATTTGAAAGATCAATTTTTTTCACAGTTGAATTTCACAGATGAGATGATTTTAAGTCATGAATTTTTAATAATTTGTGTTCCAGACAGGTTGAAGATACTTTTAGTTTTTGTTCGTTTGTGGCTTTTAATAATTTTGGAGCATGTAATAACTGTTGCACTCAGATTCGTTAATAGTTAATTAGATCGCACCTCAGTACAGGCTTTGTATAGAGATTCTGTACTATTACTGATTTAACTAATCATTAATGACTAAGTAGGGTAATCCATTACTTCTAATCTTTTTTATGTTATATACAGATTATATTATGTATAACTTATTTTAAATACAAAGATTTTTTATTTTAATATATAAACTGTAATGGAACTTATGGGGAAATAATACTGTGGGAATTGATTTGATTAGCCATCTTTTGTCATTCCTGCATTACTTAAAATATTTCTTATCTGTATAAAAGATAATTATTTTAAAAGTCTTTATAAAAGATACTTAGTTTAAAAGTTTTCTAAAATTTAAAGGTTCATTAATTAAAATTGATATTTACTACTAATAAAATAAGTACAATTAAATAAGTCAAAGGTTTTTTAGAATTGTCTGAAAAATAAATGTCCTTTCTTATGGTTAAATATATAATGTGTAATCCTAGCCTATGTACAAATATAAATTTTGTCTGTTCAGTTGTTTCCATGTTAACAAAACAGACAGATAAACCATCATTTTGCCAAAAAAAACAAATTTGACTTATTTATTGTTATTTTGACTTCTATATCATCAAGTGAAATGAGTCAAGTGAAACAACTTCAGTGTAAAGAATTGACCCTGCTTTACTTATTATATGTAAAACAAAATGTACAAAAAATATTGTTTGCTTTCATTAAAGATAATAAAAAATAATTTGAATACAAAAAAATCTCTAAACAAGAAATAATTAATTTTATGGGTGTAATTTGACTGTACAGTAGAACCTTTGTAATCCATAGCAGTTTGAATTCTAAAACATGTGTTAATGTTGGTAGTACTTCAAAATTATGGAAAATATTAAAGATTGGACAGGTTGTAACTTATATATAGGGCACCACTATTATGCTCAATGGATATTATGATTTGTAATTTGTCAAACAAGTTACAATACTCTTATTCTTGGTCAGCAAAGTAAAAAAGTCCATCCATCTATCATACTCTACAATCCTATAAATATCATAATGCAACATTGCCCTGTGAAAGATGTCAGAATACCACGTTTCCACTGTACTTTATTGTCCATTTCAGAGATAACTGAATATGCCCACCAGCTCGGTATTGACCCCGAGAGTGAGAGCCATCTCTTGCCATTGGCTCGAGATGGACTCATGCAAGCATTACCCTCACCGTGGAAAGCATAGTAAGTAATGTTCATATCTAAATTATCCACTATATGTAGTAGTATAGTATGGTATATGAAACTTCACATCTATTGTTGTTTGTGGCAAAACATTATGCCAATCACACTTATTTTTTTTTATACAAAATAAGTTAATGCTTGACATCAATCCCAGCTGATGGAAAGTGGTGATGATGTCTAAGATGTTGGCCACACTAACTTAGTAAATGCCTATTCACTCTTCTCTTGAATGCCACATCGTACTTAGTTGGGAAAACCGACGCTGGC
>DWJZ01007153.1:0-12368 GCA_018249125.1 Asbolis capucinus
TTGAGTTTTGCAAACTCCCCGGCATGCAGGTTTCCTCACGCTGTTTTCCTTCACCGTTATAGCGAGTGACATTTAAAGGCTTCAAACGCAAATAACTCCGAAAAGTCAGAAGGGGGCGCCCTGGGTTTCAAATCCGGACCTCCCAAGTAGAAGACCAAATTCTTAACCACTACGCTATCATCGCAAACAATACTAATGTCAATCAAAAAGATTCAAGTAGAAAACAATATTCAGTTTTTATTGTCGATTTTTACTTAAATATTTTAAATTGAGTAATAGTATTGATTAAACCGCTTTATTTCAATGATAACGCTATTGACTTTGATGTGGATTGAATCCTTACGCTTAACTACGTCTAATTGACCTTGGAAACAATACATCTCTTTTTTAGGATTTCAATAATTATATATTTTTAATTAACTTAACATTCTCGATTTAAGTTATTAATTGATGTTTTCAATTCAAGAGTGAATAGGATTTTACTAAGTTAGTACGCTTTTCCATCGGAGACTGCATCGCCACTTACTTATTATATGGGATCGTAGTCAAGCGCTAACTTATTTTTTTACTGTTAAAAAAATCGCGATTGATTTTTTAATAAGAAAACTATAACTTAATCTTAAAGAGAGCTTAAATATACATATATTATCATACAAAAGCTTGTGTAGTGAAACTAAATAATTTGTGTTAATCGTTTCAATTGCAGGCGGCGGCAAAGCTCAAACAAAGTGAGGGTATTGTCACGCTAACAGTGAGTACCCCTAATGTGAAGGAGGAAAAACCAGTAGAAGAAGTGAAAGCGGGTAAGAATAATAATATAATTATAGCATAATTACAGAATTTATAATTATTGCATATTTTTCGCATTTAGTACGCCTTTTGCACCACGTCGCGTCGATTTGTTTCGATTAAAATTTTGAAATAAATAAATAATTGTATCTTATTTCACAAATTGAACAATATATGTACATTCATACATAAGTAAGTAGATATTGAAACAAACATTATAACTATACTTTTTAATAATATTCAAAAAGTAAGTTGATATTTTCACAAAATTGTCAGCTTTGTGATAAAATCCTGGTACACAGATTTTTAAAGAATGCATTAATTATCAATCAATTTAGTTAATTCATTTTAAGTGAAATTATATAGCTTAATCGTTAAACGGGTTTAATTAGGTCTAGTTTAGAACGAGTCCAGTCGACAATTCGCACCCGTAGGCCACATGCGGCTGGTATGCCTACGTGGTCCGACCCATATAGCCCATTTTCACGATACACCTTGGCGTTTCTTGAAATCCTCCCAAAGGCGACAAATAAAATATAGCCCGCACCAATATCCCTATAATATTGGTGGCCCACATATAAGAGAAGATTGTGCTCTAGACCTCCCAAGTAGGAAGTGTGACTCATGCTCAGTAGTTGGCCATGAATGCGATAGCATACTTTTGGGTATATTATATTTTTTGAATTAAGTAACATATTATGGTACTCAGAATTATTGACATTAAATTAACTATTCTTTTGACCAACAGAAGCCGTGGAAGTCAAAGTGGAGCCAGCTAAACGTAAGAATATATTTTTTCTTACATAGAATAAGTTAATGTTTGACATCGATCCCACCTGATGGAAAGTGGTGATGATGTCTAAGGTGTTGGACACACTAACTTAGTAAATGCCTAGTCACTGTTATTAAAAAAATATCCTCTTATTTATATTACCTTTATTTAATATGTCATTTAATTGTATGATAGTCTAGTAGTTTAAATATTGATATATGTATAACATCGAAGGGTCTGAGTTAAAATTTTGCACTTAAGTTTACGAGTACATTACTATTTTGCTAATGGATAATATCGTGAGGAAATATTATCGCCAATGAGTTCTCCATATAGTGCTACCTGACTTTACTCTAGTTAGGGTTTTTTTGGGTCAAAAGATTTACAAGAATTGTAAGGAAAAAAAAATTGCAGATGATAAGTATAGTATTTTTTGTATTTATATGATAAAATTTAACGCAAGAAACCTTTTTTCTATTTTGCAAAAAATACAAAATAAAATCTTATAAGTTTTCCGTCTTCCACAGCGGAGCCGCCTCCAGACCCGTCAGTGGCCCCTATAGTAGCCAATAAAGACACCGTCATAGAAATCAACTCCAACAATGAACTGCTGGGCGTCGTGTTGCTCGGAGGAAGCGATACTTTACTAAGTGTGAGTATTTTAATTCATCATCATCATCATCAGCCAAAAATTTTGGCCTTCATCACTACTACCAAGGCATAATGGCGATGCCAGACATGTGCTCACAGAAGTGATCATTCCTTTGAAGAGTTAGCGTACACATTTTGTCATACATCATACAGTCATATCTGTTATACATGTGTTCAAAGATTTTATTATGTCTTTGAGCTCACAGTTTCCAAATAAACTTTACTAAAGATGGACCAGGTTTCGCCCATGTTCGGCACGGAAAAATAAAAATACATAAATATTTTTTATACTAATCAAACTCTCTTCATGGTTCCAGGGTGCAGGTGCGATAATTCTGGACATATACAAGAACGGGGTGTTCGCTAAAGATGGCCGGCTGCAGGTTGGCGACCAGATCAAGGACTGCAACGGCGTCGCCATCACCAAAGAGATGTCCAACGATAGGATTGGAATGATCATCAAACTGAAGGCGCCCAAGGTTTGTAAGCTTATATTTTTACTATTGTGTTTGTTTATAATGACGAACGTCTTTTGTAATAACGAACATCTTTTAAAATAAGGAACGTGTTTTATAATGATGAACGCTTTATAATAACGGACATTTTTTATAATGACGAACTTCTTTATAATGACGGACGTCTTTCATAATGACAAAGGTCTTTTATAATAACGAACGCTATATAATAACGGATATTTTTTATAATGACGAACGTCTTTATAATGACGAGCGTCTTTTATAATGACGGAGATCTTTTAACAAGACCACAAACGTCTATTATAGTGACGAACGTTTTATAATAATGGACGTCTTTTAAAATGACGAACGTCTTTTGTAATAACGAACGTCTTTTATACTGATGAACGTATTTTATAATAATGAACGTCTTTTATACAAACGTAATGGGTTTAAGTCCTAATATATGTATATAATGCTCTGAAAGGATTTTGAATAGGAGCACAGCCAATTATACACAAACGAATGTATGAATTTTATCCATACTTTTACATTAATCTTATTTTATAATTTTCACAACCACATTTTTACCTCTCCTTAACTGTCTACCTGCCAGTATGTATAAATACCAAATGTAGGTTCAATCCAAAAGCACGCGCGTAATACCCAACACAATAGTTACCCAGTACAAGTCATAAAATTATAATAGAGACTGACATGACCGCGTTCCTGGCTTGTATATGTAATATATTCTATGACGATTGTCGGAATCGAGTATAGGAACGCAGCCCAACTCTCCTCGTGGTCAATCCAGATCTAACAACGGACCTAATTCTTCTAAATATTTATGTTGACTGTAACTTGTATGTTTCAGTTAAAAATGACGATCAACCGCCAAGATCCGCTGGTGTACGATGAGGTGGAGACAGAGCTGGTGAAGAAGGGCGGTAGACCGCTGGGGCTGACCGTGGTGGCGCCAGTCACTGCGCCCGGCGTCTATCTAGGAGATTTAGTAAGACAAACTTCTCTTTCTCCTCGTCTTTTAGACGATTCCACTCTTCAACTGTCACCCGAAGTATTGTTGGTGTGTCTGGGGTCAGTTAGGTTTTGGTTCGGAAGCGGGTCTAGTCCTACCAGCAAAAGGGATTGAGATAGTCGATAAGACATTTATACCTTACGATTTATGGTCCGATTATTCGTCGGTAGCCTAGGGTCCTGGCTGGCAACGCGTTAGCACCTCACCTGGTGTTGCTAATGACCATGGGTGGCAGTGATCACATACCATCAGCTGACCCGTCTGCTTTTTGCCTTTTGTCTGCATGTTTGCTCAAAATAAAAATCTCAAAAAGTGATTAAATAAATTATATTAATTGTAAAATAATAAATTCTCTTAAATCCACAAATAATTAATCGTTTTTGTACTCCAGTTGCCAGGTTCTCCGGCAGAAGTGGACGGTAAGCTCCAGAAGGGTGACTTCCTAGTATCAGTCGATGGTAAAGACGTGTCTGGGACTG
Source organism: Asbolis capucinus (assembly GCA_018249125.1). NCBI lineage: Eukaryota > Metazoa > Arthropoda > Insecta > Lepidoptera > Hesperiidae > Asbolis > Asbolis capucinus. The sequence goes on from DWJZ01007153.1 coordinate 4,183, forward strand.
ACCTGGTAACAGCAGCAGCTGCACTCAAGTTATGCGGTAACAAGACCACAATTAAAGTTAAAAGATTCAAAATTAGGTAATTTGTGAACGGATTATAGGGTGCAGGTTATATCAACAACTGTTGTGAAAGCATTGGAATATGGACTTTATGTAGAATATATTTCAGTTGGATTTTTATTATTTAATACTTGGATATACGGCTTAAGCGTCCGTTTATATAGATTGGAGGAATAAAATATGTTTCAGTTGCATTTAAAATAGGAGTTTTAACTCATTGTAATAAGGTTTATTCTTGTCGCGTTCAATGGGCACTTGCTCTTTTAAAGAGAAGCGAAATAAAAGAAGCCGTATGGATGTCTCCAAACTCTTTTTTAATTGCAATAAAATTGTTTCTTCTCTCCGTGTTGGTGTGTGTGAACGGACTCTAAAAACCATATAGCCCTCGTGTTTTATCCTCCAAACCTAACAGTGAAAATAAACTGTAGGAGACAGTAAATAAAGCTCATATTTCAACGCTTGTTGAATGGATTTGATGTTAATTTGGTGTAAGCTGCAGGTATGTCCTACCAGCAATAGGAATTGAGATAGTCGATAAGACATTTATACCTTACGATTTCTGATCCGATTTATCGTCGGTTGTAAATACCTTTCTTTGTTGGACTTAACCTAAAAAAATATGATGAATCTAAATAAAATACATACATATTTAATGCAGTTTGTATACATCACCCAAATAAATTACAAAAGCTGAATACAACATATAAAAGATATAAAATCGTAAGTACCTTTTATATAGCTTTTTTATATAACTGGCGTTAATGGATAAAAGAATTTGTTTTTAAATTGAACGAATCTGTTTTTAAATTGAATCATATTTCGAAGGTGATAATGTCTTAGCGTGTCGATAATAGTCAATAAATATTATGTCTTACATTGCGTGCTGGACGAAGAATGTTTTTCAGTAATTCGAACACAGCGAGCAATGTATCGGTTCTTAGAAAAAGTTGTTATTTTAGATCTGTTTATATTTAAGATATTTCATGTTCGCAAAGTATTTGGTATGTTAGACCTACCTCAAAAATAACCTATGTTCATTTAATGGTTTTATTAGTTAATTTCATAGGGTATTATGTCACTTATTAATTGTGAATTTATTAATTGTAAAATGTACACTGGAAAATACAATTTTAATAAAGTTAATCTTTTTTTTATTAAACTGTGGGGAATTTTCCACAACTACAAACATGTATTTGTGTTATAATATATGCATTAGATTGTTGTCAAAAAATAATGTATTCATTAAATTGAATTTAAAATCATTTTTAATTTATTTTAGATTTTCAAGTCAGATTTTTACAATTATACCTTCTTTTTGTAGCTGAAATTTAAAACTAAACAACACAAGATTCATATAAAAATAATATTGAAACGTTAATTTTGTACTTCCTGAAACAATTCATAAGTAATTTTATTAACTGGTAAATTGTAATTTCTAGTGCTTCCTGTAATTTTTTTTGTATTTTTTCTTGTAATAATGACCCAAATCTAGATTATATCCAAGATATATATTTCAGAATACCACACTCAATATCTATGTTTCACTTTGCTTGCATATGATATATTAGTTAGAAAATTAATTATGTACCTAGCCATGGGTGTACCGAGTGGTGGGAGCAGGGGGGAGGGGCAGTTGCCTTCCAACAATCCGGATATGTACAGTTATTTAAAATGCACATATTTTACATAATATGATTATGCCTTAAAACCAGAAAAATATCTAGCTTGCCCCCAGGACTACTTAACCCCCCTTGTTTAAAAGTTAGGTACGCCCATATAATTATGTACCTAAATAATTTTATTGTACAATAGATCTGATTTATATATTTGGACAGGCCGAAATGACCCATTGTTTGTAGCTGTAAGTAACAATTTGTTTCGAGAATAACTAAGGATTAGATGGTTTTTTTTGTCATTTCATGTAAATCTCAGCGTAGTATTTTATGTTTTTGTTCTCTATGGTCAATAAGTTATTTGTTATTTTCTTTATAAAGTCATACTATGTAATGATGAATTAAATAAAAATGAACATCTTGTTCCATTGTTTATATCCAGCGCTACAGAATTAGATATTTCATAACATAGAAACAAAATAATGAAATTGTTTTTCAGTTAGAGTCGATGGAAAACTGTCTGATTTTGTAGTCTAAACTCCATCTGACGTTTGAAAAACACATTAAAGTTTTGAAAAAGTGATTAGTATATTTCAAAAGAGAAACATTACTATTTTCAAATTATTGAATCCTATTCGAATAAAAAAAAACTTTCCGAATCTGGAAAAAACCAACTGCATTTTTAAATATTTTCATAATATTATAATTTAGTAATTGCTTAAAATTAGAATAACAAAGAAATGAAATATAAATTTAGTAGATTCTGAAACATTGTAAAGTGTATAAAGTATAACTTCTAGGCATGAATATAGATATAACTTAGAATTTAGGATTATTCTAGTATTAGCAATTGGCCTCGGTTCTAAAATGTATGTATGAATTACAAATTTTGTTTAGAAAAAGTACCTTTAACATAACTAAAATCTGTTAGCAATTATAAAAAATATACTGATTTAAAAATATATGTATATTATTTACTTGTAATATAATAATTGTAGTGTGGAATGTATAATTGAATTACTCAATTATTCTAAAATCAATTAATTGCTTTGTCTATTAATAAAATTGTACAATTTGATGGTACATAATTCCTTGCTGCGATATTGTGTGTTACTTTAATAGCGTCCAGATAATAAAATTATGAATTTTACTCTAGTAAAGTACAATGGAACGTTTGTGTGAGATTTGTCTTTATATTTAAGTGGCATTGATTAATAATATAGCTATTTATTATGTAGGTATAGTCTATGGTTCTGATTCATAAAAATATTCAATATTTACCCTTTTTTATCTCAAATATGTTTTGTCTTATTCATTTACGAGTGTCTCCTTTTAAGGCTTTTCTTACCACGAGTTTGGAGATTCTTACAAAGAATAAATAAAGGGCAAGACTGAATGCCATAGATATATCTGTTAATGGTCGTTTTAAATCAGTTATTTCAAACAGTGGACAAAATATATTTTAGCTGAAAAATTATTTAAAATACAGTATTTTTATGAATAAGGCTGTTTTAATTAAACTGCGATGTACTTACAACCGTTCTCAATATGCTATCTGTTTGTAATCCTCCAGTAAACTACCGTCAAATACCAACAAAAGAATGAATGTTGTTACTACTAAATATAATAGATAGATTATTGAAAACGGTCATTAGACAAACTTGCCTCATGTCGAATGTTAACAGGCTCCCTTACCCTACAAACTTGTAGATTTAATGTTAAGTTAGAATTATTTTATTTTAGTGCAATTTAAGTAAATAAAGTGATGTAGGCGACATAGGTTCCAATTTTTCTAGTGAATTGACAATTCAATATAATTTATATTGTTCCTTATTAAATGAATTATATATCTACTGTTGAATTTCTAATAAATCCTATTAAAATTATTGAATACTGTATTGTAATAGTTACTCTGTAATTAATAAACTATGCGCTTTTTCTATCAGTCTTTCTGTAACATAACACCTTACAACTCTTTCTATAACGTATACCTTATCCTATTACTGTTTGTAGATACAGAAACACGTTGTACCGAAAAACTTAAAGCGTTATTATAAGCTACAAGTTGACAAAATTTTATTGCAATCGTTTTGGTATTTTGGCACTACGGACATTACGAACAAACAAGCAAACGGATATAATTGAACATACCGAAGGTCGTGAAGTGGGTTTTATTTTACCTTGCTTGGCGTGTTTATTACTTTTGGTGTCTACATTAAAGCTATATTCAAGAATGGGCTATTCGATAACGTTGAAATTAAACTAAAAAATTATAATCGTCATATTAGACAATAGAATAATAATGTATTAATGGACTAATAATGTAATATAATAATATTGTACATATTAGGTAATATAATGATAATCGCATAACAGAATATATTTCATTGAATTTCACGGTAGTTTCTTTTTATTTTTGCAAAATTTTGCGAAATAAATGTCGACCAACTTTTGGTTTTTTATCTGTAATAGAATCGCTTGTGATTGGTCACAACTCTAGTTACGTCACATACCTGTAAAATCGGAAACCAAGACATACTGTTAAGCGAGTTATGATGTTAGTGTTCGGCGCCTTTATACAAATATGCGGTTTTGGTTTTCAATATTTATACTTTGCCATTGATTTTCAAATACAAATAGTTCCTTTTTCCCAGAAATATTAGCGTAGTATACTTAATATAACATACCGAACATTTAATAATATTTTTAACATTTATTAACATTTTATAATATTTTGAAAAACATATCAAATAGACTAATGCTAATCAGGTGTACAAGTCATAGTCCACCACGCCAGCCAAGTGCAGATTGATAATATTCTCGCGTCGTTGTGAACTGTATGTAGAACTCTGATTTCTGCAGGATTCGTCAACATGCGCTGTTGCTATTGCCGTTTTCGATCGTCTACTATCGATATAAGTCGCCGCGCTGTGAATGCTTTAAATTTTCCTTATAATTAGTACCAAATCGATATTAATAGTGACTATTATGGCTCACTTGTGTCATAAAGTGTCAATAAAATAATACAACATCTCTTACTATCAGGTGACTCTTCTGCCCGTTTCTTCGCTATAAGATATGAGAGAGATAAGAGATAAAGAGATAATTCAGGAGGTAATAAATAAAATGTTTATTAATAATATAATTTATTGTTCAACTTCATAGTCTAAAATATTTTATAAACTAGCAAAATGTAGGTAGTTTCTAACTCATTATTCTCCACGCAGTTTACATTCCGAAAAATAATACTTAGTAGGTATTTCGCTATATACAATATTGTTATAAAAATATACCTCTAATATTAGTATTTTTTTAGAACACTCCTAACATTAGTAATCTATTACAAAAATAATTTGATCGAAATTTGTGTAATTCACACAAAAAATCTTAAATTTTTTATTATAGAAAGGTAGCCCTTTCGGCTTTTTGTTTGAAGTCCTTTTTTTCTATATAAACGTATTGTCAATGAAGTGCGACAATTGCCAAAGGTACATTATTTAAAAATTTAAATTAAGAACCAAAATGGCAGGACGTTTTGTAAATGTTTTTACACACAAAAAGGCGGCTTTTACAAAAATTGTTTATACAAATGCCAGCCTTTACATACCGAGGATGATAACATATAGTACAAAATGACCACTTTATGGATGGTGTAACGAATTTCAAAATCAGAACTAAAATGAAAGAACCTACAAAACTTAACCTAAAAAATGTGATGTTCTTACATATTAAACATTTACAAAAATACTTTTAACGGTAATTTATAATTAACCTTATAATATTAATCATTGTGATACTTCATTCATTCATCATTATGTTAAGTACAGTGACTAGAAATATATCTTAATAAAGTCATTACAATTAATATATTTGTTCTTAGTCAATTATTAATTAATATCACTTAGTTAAAAGTACATTGAGCAATAAATGCTGATAAAGTCAAGTGTCGCAGCAATGTAAGGAAGTAAATAATAATTCATTTGACTTGTATATGGTAACATTATAGTTAATCATTAAATAAAGACATGTATGTAATTTATCGACGGATAGATACAAGTATATTAAAGTTTTTGTGATAGTCTTTGACTAGTATTTAATTAAATTACGTCGCACTAGACGACATAATAAACTTCAAATGAATAAAGTTGCGATAACCAAACAATTATAATCAACTAAAAATAAATAAACCGATAGTAAAACTAAGTTTGACGAAGTTATCAATAATTATTCTAAAAGAATGAATTTAACGCAATTTTTAAATACTGATTTCATATTTTATGTTGTTAAGAGAAATCGCTAAATGTACAACGTTATTATGACGATACTGAGAAGAAAAGAAAAATGAAGAAAATACAAATGCAGATAAAAATAACATAAGTACGCCTTTTGATTTCCAAACTAATTTGGCAAAATAGCAGCGTTATCAAAAACCTATCAAGTTTAAGAATTTGCATTCTAATGAAATATCAAATAGCGGTAAGCTATTTAAAAAAAAAACAATTTATAATCTCTCTTCTGAACTCTTTCTTATAACCAACGGCTTCAATCTGCCTCTTAATCTTACTAAACGCTTGCTGACTTTACCATTTGACATCGGAATCCTTAAATCTGGCATTGACTTACTTTCATGTACCGGTGTTTGTTCTGTCTTTGAGGATCCATAATATCGAGGCATACTAAAATCATTTTCTTGGCACATTAACGCAGACTTCTGTTTGATGCTCTCTAAGGTAGTTTCACCTTTATATTCGGGAAGCAAAGGACTGTCAGCAAAGAATCTTGGTAAATTGTTACTCTTTATAATTGGTGTGTCTGGTAGTTGACTTAGCTTTGGTTCATGTTCTGCCAATGAAGGTACGCCTACAGTCGATTTGCTTTTCATTAGCGGAGGTTTTGCCGGCACCAAATGTGCCGGTATGTTCAAGAAAGAAGCGCTTCTATGAGGCACTCTCGCAAGAACTTTATTAATTTTATTTGGATCAACGTTTTTAATACTTTCTACTCTATTTAATAAGGGACGTGGTGTCTTAGGTGCGCTATCTGATCTTTGTATAATCTTTGTACTGTTACTTCGTAAGATTCCTTTGACGTTCTCTGTTTTCGGCAATGTCACGGTAGAAGGAAGGGTTACAAGTTTTACTGGGTCATATTCATATACTGGGTTTGGAATTGTCATTTTAGGTTCACCTTTGAAAGTAACAGTACTTGGTTTGATAACATCTTGTTTTTTCACTGATACATTCATAGTAAGACCTTCTTCAGTGTCTTGACTCTTAGTCTCTTCTTCCTCTTCTTCGATGTTGAACATATCACGTTTCGCCAAAAGCTCGTCCTTGAACATAATTTCGAAGTCAGTAACCGGCGAATCCACTTCATCTTCGAAATATACTTTAGTCCTATTCGGTTTGTCAGACAAATAATCTGGCTCTGATTTCGTTTCTAGTTCGTCCAGCGAATCTCCATCACTTTTGGCCTTTAGTTCGTGTTCATCTCTGAATATCAAAGATTTTGAAAACACCTGAAAATTTGAAAAATAATCACATTAATAAAGATTTTTTTACCGTACCGGAGAGAAGTTTACCTTACGTCGATAAAAAAATCCCTTGTACGAACAATGGTGAAAAAGAGATGGAGGAATGAAATCCTGTAATTCCTATGGTACTTTATTGGCCAATGCAGGTAAGGAAAATAACCTTAGAACGTCTTAATGTTTTCAATTTGCCTCTTGTAATTATAAATACATAACACAACATCTCATAAACGACTTACAATAGATATTAATATTTTACAACGGTTGTTAATAATATTGATGATACAATCGCTGTTAATATATTACATAATATTTATATCTACAGATAGTTATGCTTTATAGGTTGTTTATAAAGTATATACGTTTTTAAATTTAAAAGTCAGAAATCTTTTATTAGTGCGCCCAACATCTTAGACAGCACGCCACTTACGAGTACCATCAGGTGGGATCTGTGTCAAGCATTAACTTATTCTAGGTAAAAAAATGTCATGTAGGTATTTTCAATACACTTATGAACGTCATTTTTTTTTTAAATGTACCACCGTTTCGGAAAGGTACTAATTAAATATGTCACTCATATTGAGCGTCCTAACTGGCTATAACAACTTTGCTTAAAGATAAGGACAGATAGACACAGGCCGGTTGGTCTAGTGGTTAATGAACCTGACTGCTACACCGAGGGTAGTGGGTTCGTTTTCCACTTAGGTCAAACTTTTCTGTGTGGAGCAGGAATGTTTGTTCTGTGTGTGGGTCTAAAAATATCTATATAAGTATGTATTTAAAAATATTTAATTATGTCTATCAGTTGTCTGATCATCATACAAGCACGCTTACACGCTTAGTTGGATTAAGATGGCCGTGTGTGAATTGTCCAAAGATATTTATATATTTAAAAAAAAAGAACTTATCATTTCGATGATATTTTGCGTTGATTTAAAATTTTAACAGGTTGTTATACATATCATTATAATCATTGTATTTAACAA
>DWJZ01007154.1:0-12365 GCA_018249125.1 Asbolis capucinus
CAAATGAGCAGCTCCTTCTCGGTCCATCAAAACCTCTTCGAAGATAGGTTCACCGTATGGGACGAGCTGTTCCCAATTGACTATTATTTGGGGAACCCTCCCAAATCTTGAAGACTTGAAGACATATTATGAAATTTATGCTACGTTTAAGTCTTAATACTTCTTCAATAAAACCCTTTAAAATTCACTCTGGTTTTGGTCTGTTAACCTTTATCAAATCTTGGATATTTTTATGATCTTCATAAGTCTAGTCAACAAGTACATGACATGACGGTAAATGGTTACTGCCAATTTTGCATATCAGCCTGTACATTAATTAAAATGTTGTCTAAAATGTTTTGCGTGATAACTACAGAACATGTACTAAGACTTCTGTTGATCCCATCAGCCACTAAATATTGGGTTTTGCCGTCTAATTACAGATTTCCTTAATTTTTCCTCAATAAGACTGTATCTAGGGCATTGTAATTAAGAACTATTACCTAATTATTGTTAAATTGGTCTCGTATTTACTTGAAAGTACTATGAACACTACCTGCAGGCAAATTGTAGTATCTACTGATACTATAAATTTTCTAGGGAAGGATTTAGTGAAAGGATTATTATTCCGGATAATCCATCACGGCCCGATATTGAGCACGGGTTTCTTCTCTAAATGAGATGGTTACGGCCATAGTCCACCACACTGGCCAAATGCAGATTGGCAGACTTCACAGACCTTTGAGTTTTGGTGCGCGGCCCGGGATTCGAATCTGGATCTCCCAAGTAAGAGACCGAATTCTTAACAAAAAGGCTATCGCCGTATTTTTGGATATTATTGGATTATTATTATCAATATTAATATCATTGTTATTTTTATGATTTTGTAAAGCCAGGTACATATTTCCTATAGTAGTAAATTATTCTCTTGTTTGTGTTAGCCACCAAACAACACATCGTGCCTTTAAAAAAACATCTTGTGAGATTTCGACACAGATTACGCTAAGGTTCCTTGCTTTGTGGTTTATCTATTCATTTTTTAATTCTTCTATATTTTTAAAACATTCACAAACCGATAAGTATAACATTTTCCTGTTTCTATAATAATCTGAACGATTTATAACAAATTATACGCGATACTCAATTCAGTAATAGGAAAATTTATTTAATCAATAACTACTGATTAAAAAATTTAAGTAAATACCTTTAGAAATCACGTAAATGTGTTTCGGAGGGCGCGATAAGCAGTCGGTCCCGGATGGTATCTTTAGAGAGCAATCGTTAAGCCATGATGGAGGCCTTCGGGTGGCATAAAAACGTTGCGTTATGTGGGTTGGCTCCTAACCAATCCACCAATCCGCATTGGAGTGTGGTGGAGTTACTCTAGGCCTCCTCAGTATTATTTCAGTTCTTATGGGCATTACGCAGGGGTGAGTTCATTTCAGATCCCAAAGCCTCCTTGGATGCGTCGAGCAGTCACCGAGTGGGTTTTAGTGTGTAAAAATCCCAAATTACCCGTGTTGGGTATCTTTCAAGAAGATTTCCTTCTCGAAAAAAGAAAAAACGGCCTTCTCAGTATAAGAAGAGACCCATGCTCAGTAGTGGGCCATCGATGGGTAATATTGACTGAGCGACGAACCGCTTTCATCGACCATTTCGTAACACCTCCACCTGGGGTCGTTCATATATGTACATATATCACAAACCCTCAAGTAAACCATCTGGACATAGAAAAAAAAATATTGCCATTAAATTGCTTTAGAAGGGAAAAGACTGGAAATTCCGTGCCGAATTTTTCCAAAGGGGTATTCGAAAACGGAGTCCTTCCGTTATGGGGCTGTATCGCTTAAAGCGGAGAAGGTAGATCCTTGAAATTTCACTTCTCTTCACCGTTATGATTTACTACAAATAAGATGCTTAATTAAAAAACAGTGGGCTTAATGCCCATTAAAAGAAGATTTTCTTTAGTTTAAATATTACGAAACCCGACTTGTGGTGGCTTGCCTCGCACTTGGCCTTCTTTTTAAGTTTTTATAACAAAATATTAGTAATGTTACCACTCTTGTTATGCATGATACGTGTAAGTAGAACCAGTTTTTCTGTTTATTTTCCTTAAGGCAAATTTTGTTAATAACTAGTGTATAAAATTTACATATTTTATGGTCTTTATGCATCAGAACTTGAGGCAGAAAATGGTGATTAAGATGACTATTGAATATGACCACAAGAAAGTTTCCTCTACGAGTACCTTAAGTTTCATTCCATAAAATAATGGAAGGAACATTTAAAAACGTGAAAAAAATCCAGCTAAGCTGAGTCTTCAATATCTACATATATGTAAACCAATATTTATGAATATATTTATAAAAGTCAATGTTTGTGAGTTTCTTTCTTTGTCCTAAATAGACTCTGAATGGCAAGAGATAGAGCACTGACGTATTCAGCTACTTTGTTCAGAATTCTCTGGAAAAGGATTTGTTACCAAAATTATATCGACTGGACACAAGTTTGATGAGTTGATGAGTAGCAACGCGCGCGGATTCGGCTAGTACTGAATATCTGTTCAAAGTTTTAGTGTAATATTACTAAAATAAAAACAAATTTCTTTGGCTACATTCAATTAAGAACTGTGTCAATAATTTTATATTTCCTTACGCTCGCATTTACTAACTACAAAGCGACAGATAGATTGATATGTTTAAGATAAATATGCTACTACGCCAGATAAAGTTTAAGATAAAGATGTTGCATCAATTAATGCACAGCTTTATCAATGCAGTTTAAAGACCCCGCAACCTGTCTGATTATTCTGACATTACTTCCTGACATTACCAGATTATTCTGGCATTACATTCCATTCTAAATTTATTTTCAAAGTGAAATTAAATAGTGTCGTATAATAAATAAGTGTGCGCAGGAATTGCATGATTTAATTTCCCCATCCCAGTTCCATCACACGGCTGATATATGTACATCCCTTCGTCGTAGACATTCCGCCAGTCGAACGTCGCGCTTTGCGTCCTCTTTCAATACGTACCGCGAAGGACTGGAGTAAGTTGCGAGCGTCGGTGTTTCCGTTCGATTACAATTTAAGTGTCTTCAAGACAAGAGTGAGCAGGCTATTACTAAATTAGTGAGCTTTACCATCTAAGATCACATCGCCACTTACCATCAGGTGGGATAGTGGTTCAGCACTAATTTATAGAAAGTAAAAAAACAAAGTCAGATGAATATGGACAATTAGTGAGTCAATTTATCAGCAAAAGTAAATATACTTAGCTCGCTTCTTTATTACTTCCACGCCAAAAGCGAATTCAAAATGTATAGAAATCCTATTAATATTATACATGTGAGAGTATTTTGAGGATTGATGTTTGTTACTCCTTCACGCAAAAACTACTAAACCGATCTGGATGAAATTCGGCACAGCGATAGATTATAATCTGGAATAACACATAAACCACCTTTTAACAATGTACCTACCACACGGGCGAAGTTACAGGCAGAACAAGAAACATAAAACGAGGAAAAATTAACGCCATATTTTTCTGCACTGATATCAATTACATACATTTTGAATTAATCCATTAATTACCTGCGGCTTTAAGGTAAGGGGAGGGGGTAAGAGTGGGGTTAATGGGTCCCCCCTTTCCGTTTGGTGTAAGCACAAACAGTAAAAAAAAAATCTTTGGGGGCTGTGGCAAAATTTTTGTCACTGAAAAACCGACTTCAAATTACATTGATAAATCATAAAACGAGATTACTTTGTATACAAAGAAAGAAAGAAAACATATTAATTCAAGATAAGAAAATGCAGCACACGCAAAAAGATATATATGACTATGCGGTCGTTCCTTAATGATCATAAACATGAAGCATTAATGTGTGAAGAAATTACTGCATTATTTGTGTACATTTTCCTTATTTCCTTCTAGCTTATTTACGATTAAGTCAGTCGTGACAAGGTTAAATACAGTTCAAGGAAATGGCGATAAGATTATGCATATAATACATTCTCCACAAACAGGGAAACTAATTTAAAACTAAATTAAAAAAAATACTGATTATCCATTAGTCGGGAAAGAGCCGACCTCGACCAGAGACGAAGTCTCAAAGGAGAACGTATAACAGGATGGAATACGCACAGGAGGCACCGTTGCATCTGTAGAAGATCCCGAAGCCTTCGGATGGGAGCTAAGGGAGTTTTAGTGGGTAAAAATACCACGTAACGCGTATCGGGTGTCTTATGACAATTTCCCCCTATACACAAAAAAGGGGTCGGCAACCCGGCCTGCGGGCCGCTTGAGTCCCGTATGCCAGTACGCAACTTAAATTTTCTTGTGATCTCAGGACGACAGCACATGAAATGTGGCCCGCGCCAAAATCCTTATAACATTAACCGTCATAATAAAGGTTGCCGGCCAGTGTTGTGTTGTATTCGTTTTTTGGCTTTAACATTTGGTTATGTAATTTTTACACATATTTACACGCATTTACGCAAATAACACATAAACAACAAAAGAGTGTATTAACATTATAAATTTGAATATACATTTGTCTACCCCATACGCATTCACGCTTAACCCATTGAACTGATTTTCATGAATTTTTTTTCAGAATACACGCCATCTTTTAATGCGACTAGAAGAAACTTGAATAGAGCTATTTTATTCTGCTGGAAAAATCACTTGCGTATAAAGTAAACAAATAATTTATTAAAAAGATCCTACCTATCTTAGTAAAAACCACATTACACGTAATATACAATAACAGCTGCAGAAGTTTTGTTAAAACGATAAAGAAGTTTTATTAAAAATATTTAAAAACACAAGCTTTAATTATAGATCTATAATAGAAAGAAACGTACAAAATTTCGTAGCAGTCGAGGAGTTTCCTTGTCTGCAGCAAATCCTGAACGTAGTATCAGGTCATGCTTGCCATAAAAATGCAATGTCATGAGGATGAAAATTTTATGCAAAATTTCCGCTTCGTAGTGTAAGAGGAAGTGGGTCTAATTAAGCTTGCAAGATTGGACCCGTAACAAACAAATATACTAACATACTAGTATACAAACATATACTGCAAGTTCAATCAAAACTTGTAAAAACAAACTAAGTATATCAAAATTCGCTGCGGACACGTCTGCGGTACCACTCATTTGTAAACATCATGATGCATCATGCAACCTTAAAACTGTCCCACTACTGGGCTCAGAACTCACAATGTGAGGCATACAGGCCATAGTCCACGCTGACCAAGTGCGGATTATTGGATTTCACACAACTCCGAGAACTTTAGGGCGAATTCTCACGAATGTAGGTTTCCTCATGTTTTCCTTCACCGTAGCAAATGTAATCGAGTTCCCATACGCACATAACTTTGAAAATTAATGGTGCGCAGAATTTGAACCCAGGACTTTGCTTGAGGGACCTACTCAAACCACTATCACAGCTGTAAAATACAAACCGTGGGAATCCAGTATTACACACGTGGAGCACTATGATGTTTCCTCCGAGCAGATTATTTTTTCTCAATGTTTTCCTTATCAAAGTCAGCACTTGAATTGAATATTGAATGAATATGATTTAACTTGTGCCTTAACAATAGAACCCACAGCTCATGCTGAATGACTTGCAAAAATGTCTCTGTGTATACAGATAAGGATTTCCTTTTCTGTGTGACTGGAAAGTATCTTCATTCACTTTCGGGAACGTTTTGGGAACTCTCAGAAGTGCTGGTTTCGTCTCGAAGTTTTTCAGTACTGAAATAAGTGATAATTCATTTGTAATTCCTACCTATCTACACAACTTTCGAAATTTGTGTTGCGTGCAAGATTTGAACTCCGGACCAACGTTCAAACTTCGGCCATCACTGCTTTTATGTATTGAGAGAAATCAGTTTCGCATATATTCTTCTAAAGTGAGTACACTAAAATTTAAAAATGGAAATTAACAAAATAATATAAATGAAACTTCATAAGACAGACTTAACATACTAACGCCATCTAGTAGCAGACCCTCTAAACTATTAAATTGAACTTCCCTCGCTTCGCGTCCGAAGAGCGAGTTACCAGAAATAGTAGTTATTGTGACATAACTGTAACAGAATTAGTAGATATTGATGTTCTGTATAAAATTGCAGTACATGTCTATGTTCCAATTAAGGATTTTTTGTGATATTTTTTATACAAGTTGGGTTTACTATATCGAAGTTAACACCCGAAACCCTAGCATGTTTGTAAATATTTTATGTAGAATTCTAATGGTAAAAGAATTTTCAAATCATTCCAGTTCTTTCGGAGCCTATTCTTCTCAAACAATCAAATGTTTTCTCTTTATAATATTAGTAGGCATAGATTGATCGAATTGCAGAAAGTAGATTTTTTTGTCCCATGCTCATTAATTCTTTATAATCTATGCATAGTCTACGTACTTTTGGATCACAGCGTATAAAAGGCTCATTGTTATGAAACTCTAGTCAGTGATTCATCAGGCGTCTCCCGTGGCAGATAGACGAAAATGTATAAACCGGCTTTGATATGTTTAGTGTTGTGTTTAATGAACGGGAATGCGCACCGTGAGTCAACTATTGCCTCACACTTAGACACAGGTAAACAATACATTACACTACGTCAATATCACACAAAACCTAATATAATAAATATGTCAAAAATATTATGAACTCAATATGCCAATAGAGCACATAATTACGTTATTAATAAAACGTAATTTAACTGATTCACCACATATAGTTATCCATATACTATCTCTTCGTAACAGGACATAAAACCGGTTTAAAAATACCGGTTAGTAGAGGTTTTAAAGAGTTTTTATAAAAGGTTTCGTTCGGAGAGTATTCGGAATGGGCGTGCTACAAAAACCTAAATAAACCGATTTAATCCAAAAATGACAACGGCAGTAGTTGTGCGAAATGCGAGCAAGTTTCAACTAGTTAATTTACTAACATAACGCATTACGAAAGTGTAAAAAAACCCTATAAACCGGTTTATTAATACAAAACCCAAATAATTTTGCTCTGTACGGAAACCGGAAACATAGGTTAAAATAAAGCCAAACCTGAGTAAAACGCTCCTTACATACTTGCATTGATAAAGGCCTGAAAATAAACCGAAAAGAAGAAAACAAGCCCTGCTTCGTAAATCTTCTTTTAACACCTACCGTATTTACAATAAAGAAAATATTTTTGCTTCCACCCGCCTTTTTACTAAATATTTTAAGATTGTATATATGTTTGGTTTTGTCATTGTCCAAAAAAAAATTACTTACTGTGGTAAATTACGTAGTTATAAACGCTTAGTTAAGAATTTAAACTAATATTTACGCTAAGCTGTTGTACTTAATATTACGTTCTAATTTAAGTGAAATTTATGTATTCTAAAATAGAATAAACTTTCTTAAACCTTAACCTTATACACGTGAAGCCGCTAGCGAATCCTAGTTATTCACAGTTAAAGACCAGCACACGTTACAGACTAAACTTAAACCGAATGTACTGTGCTTGAGCCAAATGTACTGTGTTTAAGCTTTCTAGCTTTTCCCGAGACGATTGCCGTACATATCTACTGTAAAATATTGTTGATCAGTCACGTAAGAGGGTGATTTTGAATTTGTGTTTTTAATATTTAGTAATTTTGGAACTTTCCTTATCATGCCCGTCTTCAATTTTTCAACCCATTACGTACCCAGTATAAGCACGATTCTCTCATAAAAAGTCTAGAACAGCGCTGAGCAACAAGCGGTCTGCGGTGTGGCCCTTTGGGCATTTTTCAATTAGATTTCATGCTTAGAATGTCAAACATTGTGTAAAAACATAAGATAATACAACATAGAAAAGCATTATGATACAAAAATTGAGCAAATATATAATAACTTGACATAGTAACTCTAAACGTTAAGTAGATAAATTTGATTAAGTATAAATGATCTAATCTATGTGCGGCCCTCTAGCAAAAATCAAATTAAAAATTGGCCCTTTAATTCAAAAGGTTGCTCAACCCTGGTTTAAAACATATCTCAACACTGATCCCAAAACTTATGTACTGACATTTTCATCTTTCAGCACCTCAAAATCAACCTAGAGCGGAATCGGAGGCAGGCATTTTTCTCGGTGCCTACAACAGGACCAGACGAGGTCGGCTCATAGAGACATACAGAGGAATACGATACGCTGAACCACCAGTCGGAGAGCTGAGGTTTCAGGTAAATACTCGCAAGCCACGTCTGTGGCCAGGCATAGTAGTAACGCTATTAAAAAAAAGACTACTGCATTGAAACCGAACATTAACGCTGTGGTAATTTTTTTTGGTGACGTTTCTGATGCCCCAAGACGTGATGCTCTTAGCAACTGTGTAATATACTTATGGGCTAATTCAGAACTGCACTCGTTGCTCAAACTTCATTTATACGGTTCAATGCTTCGTAAGAGATCAGCAAAGATAGGTATTTAATATGGGACAAAGCATTTATATAATTTTACACCTAACCTCAAACATGTTGATTAACTTACAAAGCATTAAAGATTTTATTATATTTTTTATTTATTTATTTATTCTTTATTGATATTTTTATTTATTTATTTATTCTTTATTGATGTTTGAAACAAAAGGCGGACTTCATGCTAAAAGCATTCTCTGCCAGTACAGCTAAGGACAGTGGGAGAACGAAGAAGGCGGTAGCAATAAAGAGTAAAAAAAATGTGCAATTATTATTATACTATTATTATTTACATGGTACAAATATATTTTTTACTAATAATATTTTTATGTCAATTTAAAAAATGGAATTTCTACAGTGTGATATGTACATATGCATCGCCATCTATTGTCCGAGGTGGGACAGGAAGAAGCAGCTAAATGGAATTGGGATATGCACCGATAGTAGTAAAAAAATACATATTTTATAGAAAAATATCTGGTTTGGCCCCATTGGGTTAGAAGCTGGGTACGCCCATGGGATAAAACTTGTGTTGTTACATATAAAACAAATTTTCGTATCTTTGGAAAAAAATGTTACTATTTTCCAGCCACCGAGACTTATCTACAACTACAGAGATCCGCAGGACGCGTCTAAGGACGGCCCAGCCTGTCCACTGATATCCTCGCCAGGATACTATGTTGACGAAGACTGCCTAACCATCAACGTATACACACCAGCGGATCGCGATGGGTAAGGGATAATCTTATTAAAAAACCTATAATCTTATTAAAAAACCTATAATCTTATTAAAAACCTATAATGTTATAAAAAACCTATAATCTTATTAAAAAAACCTATAATCTTATTAAAAAACTACAGTACATATTTAAAACAAATAGCCTTCCTCTCTGAAATAAGTACAATTGCCGTAACTTTTTAAAGGTATGTTAATTAAACTTTTCTTCGATGAAGGTGATACCGTGAAGAAACCTGCACAACTAAGAATTCCACGTGAAGTAGTTATTGCAACCGAATAACTGTCCCACTGCTGGGTTCTGGTTTCCAGTTACTATATGAGAGGTACTTCTTATAGTCCCTCATGATGGCCAAGTGCGGATTGATGGACTTCACACACCTTTGAAAACTTTATGGGAAATCTCAGGAGTGCAGGTTTCCTCAAGATGTTTTCCTTCACCGTGATAGTCAACTAAAGATACGCAAAAAGAAATTGAAAATTAGAGGTACGTGCAGCAAGATTTGAATCCAGGACCTCCCGTTCCACAGACCAAAGCCTCTTACCTCAAGTAGTAGGTACTTGCAATAAACAAAAAATTGTTGGATGTTACCGATTTTTTTGTTCTCTGCAATTGTATCTGCAGTTTGGTATTCTGTCAGGTACCATGCTTTCTGAGATATACAACATTTCTATTTAAAATTTGGATTACTTTAAACTGTACCTGTATAAAATGTATTTTTTTTAACTAAAATGTAAAATGAAATGAAATAAAATTTTATTCGAAGTTACATTTCACAGACACTTTTCGAAATTCAAACTACGCCATGTAAAGAAAAAGCCTTATTATCGGAATAATTTATCGAGATGCGTAAACAGATCTTGCAATTCTCTGCTGTGTTTGTGTGTGTGTGTGTATTTGTTTTTAACCTTCCAAGATATTTATTGAGAAGAAGTGCAAAGAAGTGACAGCTTGTTTCGTTTTCAGGTCTAAGCGTCTACCGGTAATCTTCTACATCCACGCTGGAGGATTCTACTCGATGACTGGGAGAAGCGACCTCGCCGGCCCGCATTACTTACTGGATCGAGACATCGTTCTGGTGACCATTAACTACCGACTCGGCACTCTGGGTAAATTTATAGGGCTCCCAAGAGTCTCTTTTCCAACTTTTAGGGGTACTTTTTTGTTTTGAGGTTCAAGTTAAGTTCTCATAATCCTGCCAGGTTCACAATTTCTGTCTGTACTCAGTTCTAATTCGATCTGGAATTATTAATAACAAACTGTTGCCTAGCAACCTGTGAGTACAGGAGAATTAAACTTTTTGTTGTTTTATCTGTTGATAACTCTTTTGTACCATTACATTTTAAAAACTTTTCCGTGTAAATCTTGCAATTTGCTTGATGAAAAAATGCATAAAGTGATACGAAGATATATAAATTATAAAAGTATAAAACAAAATAATTCAATAGCTTGAAAGGTTATTAACTCCTTCATGAAATTAAAGATGTCAGAGTATGCATTTTGTGAATGATTTTATGTGTAGTATTATTTTTGTGTGACTATATTTATTTGTAGTTTGTACTTGTTCTTTGAATAATACTCAATTAATAACTAATTTTCAAAATATAATGAGCAGTTTAGTGGAAAAATCCACATTTATATAGGTTGGTAAGAACCCTAGAAAAGGGTTATTTATGAATATCAACGTTTTATTTGATCTACCACCGTTTCAGAAAGATGCTTTATTGAGGAGAAGAAACGGCGAAAAAAACTACTCCTCTTATTATACATAATATAAAAAAGTTGTAAGTAAATTAAGGCGATACATTTATTTTCAAGCGTACATGTCGCACAGTAGTAGCTTTTATATAGAGGTTGTGCTTGGCCAAATGTCTTTTGAATATAAAACAGAGAGAGAGAACTTCAAAATGTAGCAATTAACTGAATATTAAAACCAATTATTTGGTTACTTCCGTTTACTTACAGGATTTATAAGCACAGGCGATAAATTGGCACCAGGCAACAATGGCTTCAAAGATCAAGTGGCAGCTCTCCAGTGGGTGCAAGAGAATATTGGCGCTTTCGGAGGCGATCGCAATCTCGTCACTATTGCCGGCTGCAGCGCTGGTTCCATCAGCGTCATGTTGCATATGATCTCTCCTATGTCTAAAGGTCGTCTTTTTATTAATAAGTCAGGACATATTATTCTGTCATACATATACCCCGGCCATGAATATTACTAATTCTTGTTTTGTTAATAAAGTCTACGATACAATGGGAAAAATATTTTTGTTCTATATATGACCACCTAAGTTTATCAATGTTAACAGTGGTTTGAACATTTGTTTCTTGATTGGGTACTGGTTGCAAATTTCCAAAGGTATGTGTGTATCAGAAATCGACTATCTACGGTGAAGGAAAACATTGTGGGGAACCCTACACTCCTAACAGTCCAAAAAGTTCTAAAAGGTGTGTGAAGTCCACTAAACCAACATTGTGAGTCGAAGCCAACTCGGGCCCAGTGGTGGAACAGTTATGGATTGCAATGAAGTATATATATGGAGGTCGTCAGCTTTATTTCGTCGAATTGTTCTGCTCGAGTCCGTGTCCCACTGCGTTTTCAATTGTTTAGAGGTTATTGAGACGTTTTGATTGCATCGAGATTTAAAAATTAATGCACTTTTAAACTTCAGGTCTCTTCCACCGAGCCATATCTATGAGTGGTTCCGCTACACTCAAAGTCCCCAACCCGTCCCACCAGCGTCATCTCGCGATGAAGCAGGCGGAGCATCTTAAATGTCCAACTGAGACCACTAAAGCTATGATCAACTGCCTAAAGACTAAAGATTGGCGAGATATTGGAAGATCTAGAGGAATTTACAATGTATGTACCTAATCGTTTATTATCGAATAAACGCGTTTTCTAGCCTCATGCTATATTTTAAGACGCAGCTAGACGCTGTCCTTTCCTGTTAAAGGTCACCGGGTTTTTCACCAAACATTTTTCGATATTATAGGATAATTGCTCGATTAGCATTTGCTCTTCTTCCCTCATACGTTTTATAAGTGACTATCACAATGACGGAGAAGTCGAATTAATGCACCCGCATTTGATAGGCCGTTTGTTCTAGTGGTTAGTAAACCTGACTACTACATCGGAGGTCGTGGGTTCGATTCCCACCCAGGTCAAACTTTTCTGTGATGAGCAGGAATGTTT
>DWJZ01007155.1:0-12364 GCA_018249125.1 Asbolis capucinus
AGTTTATAATTTTGTTTTCTTATATTATTATAAAATTATTTGCAGATATCTAAAAAGCATATTTCCGAAAGCCGAAGAAACCTTAATCCTTGATATTTTAGCAAATAAAGATAATAATGTACAAAAAGCTAGCGAGGAGCTAATAACTATGGGATTTACTAAGAAGGAAACTGTGATTGCACCACAACAAAAGAAAGATACAGAAAAGGATACCACACCAGCGCCAAAAAAGGTTGTCACAATAATGAAGACTTTAGAGGAGAAAAATGAATGTAAGTTAATTAGAATTACCATCTTTATTTACTTGGTTACATAGTTTAGTTATTATATCTAATAATTTATTACTTTCGTGATTAAAAAAATATTACGGTTCATATATAAATTCATGTTATTAATGATCAATTACGTTATTATTTTATATATTATGAAATATGTAATACCTACGTGAGGAAATTTTAAAATATGTAACGCATATCCTGAAATCAACTTCAGTTTTACAGCGATAATATTTTTAAATGATACATTCCTGGTAATTTATTGACAAAATGTTGTCATTTATTTCTTCTATTTTCTGTTTGTTTTATAATAGCTAAGATTAAACTTAAAATTTACTATATCCCTAATATGTAAGCTGTATTTTTTGCAGTGAAAAAGAAACTGCAAGATAAATACAAAACTGTGGCTGAAAGGGTAATCTCAATAGCTCTTGAGAGTGTTGAGTATCATGAAGATCGTGCAGAACAGATACTAAACGCTGTTCTTACTGAAGAAGAGGCTCCGAAGGTCGCGCTGCAAACCGAGGTCAAGGAAACCAAACAGACTACACCCAATGAAGCTGCTACAGGGTAAGTTCTTCTGTTTTAGAATTGTGTGATAGTTGGAAATTTGCAATATACAATTCATATTTCGTTCATATTAATCCTCGATTATGTAGGAAAATCTTGTAACAGAAAAGATGATATTACTAATAAATACAAATTGACTAACTAAATGTTACATTTGTGTAGACCACGCTTTTAAACAGTCATACAAACAGTTGATCGAATTGAGGGGTCGGCGAGAAAGAAGAGATGATGAGTGTTTTTGAATGCCCTAATGCCAATTCTAAGTGCTGCTTATTCTATAATACACATATAAAAGCCTTTACTATATTAATTATAGGTGAAGGGCATGATAAAACACGTGATCCTAATAAATAATGATCCTAATGTATTGTGCGCAGTCACCTATCCTGTATTAAACAAAGTGTCTCTTATTGGCGTTACTCAGCGGGTCTGCAGCTAAACCTAAAATAAATTCTGTCAATATAAAATCTCAAGTAAGTTTGGCAAAGGAAAAACGTTAAAAAAGCGTATTAGGTCACGACGAAATTACGACATACAACTTTCCATTTCTTTTTTTCTCTGTATTGTCCTTTAAGGTATTGTATTAAGTAAATACGTTATTAGGAATATATCCGTGCCATATATTCAAGCTGCACGTCGCTACGGCTATGTGATCAGAAGACCCTATATTTCATTTCCGATACAGTCATTTGAAAAAAAATATGGGAAAACTTCAGAAGGAAATACGAAATATGACAAACAAAATTTTCTGTATCTTTTTGGCATCTTGTATCTTAATAAACATTTAAAAGCTTCATTAATATTTTTGCAGCAAAAGCTATTTTGTATCTGTTTTTTTCCAAGGACTAAAGTAAAGTCCAAGTCTTTGCTATACTTTGTAATATTAATGAATATTACACAATTATCGGTATATTATTGAGAAACAGTTTTATCGTTCAAATAGTAAGAGATCTTTTTACAGAATCTCCGACATACCCTGATTAAAACCTAAAACTGGAGGTCTGGATAAATAACCGTTATTCAAGCAAACTAGAACGCATTTAAAAATAATATTTGCATTAACTGGAAAATATTCAGGTTTTTTCATATGAAACTTTCAAGGTTCAACTTCTATCAGATAATAATAATATTTCTGAGAAATACATTATTATATCTTTGCCCCTTTAACTCGAAATGCTTTTTAGCTTTTCATAACATACTTGTAGAGTTGCACTAATATCGATAACATGGATATATATATGTTTTTTCATAACTTTAGTGATTATGTCATTCTTAATATTTTAGTAATTGAAACAATATGTAAATTTTACAGTTTATGACAAGTTGTGGTTAGTTTAATAAGAGTACGAGTAAGAAAATGTTTTGCAGAAGTCGATAATGGTGCATCTGACGCATCTCATAATAACTAATGGCTAAATTGATTAAGTAATTCATGTAAGATACAAATTTTATAAATAATTTGAGGAGAGACGAGGCGTCCTAATATATTATACATGTAAATTAATAAAAAACGGCTATATCTAATATATATATATATATATATACATACATATATTTAAAGGATTCAGAGTTCGATTTATTGTGTGACCATCACTTGAAGAAATATTTTATTTAAAGATGTGAAAAAAAATTGCGTTTAAAGCGCCACTACTATAACATTGAATGCGACATGTCTTTTCTCAAATCGAATGTCTAACAACTTGTAAATACACAATATCAATCTAGCCTTATCATGTTCACCAACACCCATGCATTTCACACGGTTAGCGCGTGTGCGAGCGAGACGGAGAGTGAGCTGAGTCCGCTGCCTGTGCTACCCGCGCCCCGTCGCCTGAAAACCTGGACCGAGCACCTGAAGTATGTCCTGTTGCATGGTTCAACCAACTGTGTAGTTGAATGTGTTTCGCTTTAATTTTTATGTCCTTTTAGCAAGATAGAAGTACAATAACCACGATCCTTTTATGACGCTTGTAAAGTAATAGATTAGTCAGTGAGTTAAAAAAATACTTTTAACTAAAATTAGACTTATGCAACCGTACTCCGGACAGCACGTTAAGCGGTACCGTTGCTGCTTATTTTTGTCACGTCACTTTTCGAAGTCCTAGTGTTGTAGGACGCCAGGATTCACGTCAGGAGCAGCCGTTATTGATTTTATTATTTATTTTAGTTATTTAGTTTTACGAATATTGTTGGTCTCTAAATATAAGTTACTGTCGTCATTTGTTTATAACGAGTATGCAGACGAAGAAGTATTTACTTAAACCTGTCTAAACTCGTTTCAATAATTACTCAACGTTATGGTTTTTCAGACAAGTTCAAAAAAATAACAACACAAATATAATAAATCTTTTATCAATTAGTTATATTGTTTAACGGAAAAAAGCCACTACGTAATGTAATAACTTATTTTTACTTCGTTTGTCATAGTATAACTTTAATAGAACTGTGGTTACGTACAATTCGTTTGTGATTAGTACTAATGACACAGATACATACAAGTCATTATTTGATCAAAACAATTTAAAGCGTTTGAACTGCATTTTTAAACACTTTAGTTTACCTCAACATATAATAAAATTGGAACCGATCGATTTCTGTACCTAAAATATATTTCGGAAATATTTAGTATTACTTTTGCCCTTTTGTCTGGGCCTTTGTAACTTTAATCTCAGAAACAGGTTAATGGATTAGGGTACGGGTTAGGTACGGGTATCAACTAATGCATGGTAATAACCTTGAGGTAACAAAGTGTTTGTTTTGATTGAAATCGATTCTATAACAAAAAATATCCATCGAGAAGTTAATTATGTTTAAGAAATACTTATCGAAGCGAAGTGAGAGGAGATACCAGATACTACTTATATCGTCGTTACTTATGGTAATGTGTTCCCATTTCAGAATAGTGTTCCTTTCATTAGATCTCATTATACATACATTATCATTTCATTAAGTTGAGCTATAGAGTATTTTTTGTTGCTTTTTATAATTAGAAGTTCTTTGTTTAGGATGTGTGTTATATAACCATTTGATTTGTATTGATTTATGATACTTATGAATTATCCTGAAATGTGCTCATAAATTTAATAGTTTTTGTGAAAGTGAGGTACTGTTTATATGATCATGCTTGACAGCTAGATTGTAAAGGGGGTTCCTCATAATCTGTACTGTTGCTGAAACAAACACGTACATAATTAACTCACCCTGGGAATATTCTACGTGAAATATTTATTATGAATTATACTACGCATATTAATAATGCTTAAGTTCGTAACGGACTCTATCGTGGAATGAAAAATGGTGTGAAGTCTATAACACCATGGTCGAAAGTAATAGAATCGCAGACCATGAGCAACCTCCTTAACTAATAAACCAATTTAAAAGCATGTGCCCTTTGCTTACATCATTTGTTTTTTATAAAATGCATGAAACGTGTATTGTATCCTGATAACAAGTCGACGATAAGATGATAATACATTTGATTAGACTAAATAATGAACATTGTAACAATTTCTTGCTGTAAGGTGAATAATGATGGTGCCATCTTTATTTACGATCAATAATTCATCAAACTGTTCCAGGCCGATCTTGAAGTCCTCAATAAATACAGACACAAGATATAAATCCCAGTATAGTGTCCCAACCAACGGACCGAATCCAGCATTGCGGCAAGGGCCCAAGGACAGTCTCCTTCTGTATGTATATATTTAGAGATTTTTTATAGAATTTGAGCAAGCAAAAGTGCAAATGGTAAGAGATCATTCCCATCAAAACTTTTAATATTTTAGCGAACGAAAACCTAGACAATAATATACATATTCTTCGAAGGTTCTTGAAGGCAAATCTCACTTGGTCAACAATATCACTTGGTCAAGTTGTAATATTACTAATTATTAAAAAAAAAAACTTTTATCTGGTTAATATTTTACTGCTGCTCTCACTAGCTGAAAAAAACGGACTAGAGAGCAAATTGAACCTTTGAGGTTATAGCAAATTAAAAACAAATTGTATGTCTATTTATACTTTATATTTTATAGGGAAGATTACATGGTTTGGAATGGTCCTAACCCGGATGCTCGTACTGGACAAACTATGAAGGTGGAGGGTCCTGAACCTCGTCAGAAGAAGTTTAGTTTGGCTCGTGGACCATCTGGCTTGTCGAATGGGCCCGCCGGTATCGCCAAGGGATCCATTTACCAAAAACTAAATAAAAAATCAGCAAAAATGTAAGTTAAATTCTGATTGGTAGTAGATTTGAGTTTACAATTTTGGGTTTCGCAGTTTACTCTGTTCAGATTACATTGAGACAGTGACTATGAATTCTGTACTCGACAAGCTCCTTCCACAAACTTCCACCAATTCACATTGGAGCAGCGAAATGGAATATGCTCTTGGTAGCCTACCCCCTCAGTATGAGGAAAGTCCCGAGCCATCATTGGGCCATCAATGGCAACCTAACAAGTTCCTTCAAGTTTTGGAAACTAAAACATAAAAATGTTTCTTTTATAACTTTTCAGTTTTTAAACAATAAAATTAATAATAGCTTTAAACATTTTCTTAGAATTTTTGGTAACTATGCAATGTTCTTTTTCTTTTTCAGAGTTGTCTAAGTTTCCAAAATCAGCATACCTGAAGGTTGTCAATCAATAAGATATAAGGAAAACCAAATTATATTTTTTCTTAATGTATTTTACCTAAGTCATAGCATATTTTTAGATATACGTTAGAATCTAGAACTAACAATCATACTATAGTTAATATGTACATGCAATTTTGCAGTGTTCCAAATAGTTTCTTCCATTTTCAAAGAATTCCAAATAACTTTGATCTCGTTTTGTTACGTAATTGTTTTTGTACTTTAGTAGGTGTTGTAATATTCCAGTATTATTAAATTAAAGCATGAAACTTGTTGTTTTAAATATTCCAGTTTTTATACTACAGTAGGTAGTTTATTAATAGTTATTTAGATATTGTAGATTTAGAATAATTTATGCCAAATAAATTAATTTAGATTTAGAAATAGTTTTATACTAACATGATTGTTTACTATTTTTCAAGAATATGAATGTACCGATATTAACATCAACGTTACAACGTTAACAGAAATCATAAACTTCCATAAAACAAAAAAGACTTAAGAAATCATAGAGTAGATACAAACCTGGAATATCATAATACTTGTACTTCGTCACATTTGGTATAATTTTGAGAATTCGATTTGCGGAAAAAGGTTCTAAACTGTAGTGCGAGCTGATTTATCTAACTTTAGCCCATGTTCTCGATATGAAATATAAAATTGGTAAAATTAAACATATCCTCGAATTCGTTTTAAACGAAATGAATACACTTTGTATATTTGGACCTACTCGTAAATTTATAATATTTATACACTAAATCTGGGTGCATACAACTAGGTGTTAATATACCAAAATTTGCAGTATCATTTTATGCAATACATAATGTTAAGGCATCATTTAAGGTATTTAGAAGGCCCTCCAGTTAGCCATCGAATTTTCGGTAAAATGTGAAAAGTGGAAGTTGGGAAATAAAGGATTTATTTTTGTAAAATGTTATAACTCTGATCTCTGTAGCTGTACTACTATAAGGGCACTTGTTATGTGTTTACTTGTAATGATAAAGTATTATTGAGCCCTCAGTTGCATTCTTACTATAATTGAAGCTATATTGAATTTGATAAGCAATTTTTTATTACTATCTAAACGTATTGTCCTTGGTAAATTATCAGCCTGTACTATGCGTCTTGGACGAAGACGTTATTCCATATGTGTAATGCTTTGTCCTGAATTTAAAATTTATTTATTTATTTCCTTTGTCCTACTCTGACTGCGGCACGCACGGCGTTGAACCATTGGATCGTAAGGACCTGAAACATGGAGGGTGTTCTTTGTATTACGAAGGCATTCGTTAAGAAAGGATTATTCGAAATTCTACCCTTAAAAGGGTGAAAAAGGAGGGCAAAATTTGTATAGGACAACGTGATTTCTTGGTCCAATGCACTTCAAATTGTACAGATTCTTTAATGGAATTAATGGTAGAAGTGCTTCGTATTTGATATACCAAAGGAGGTAGAAAATAATTTTGAGGGTTCATTTATTATGTTTAATTTAATTATATAAATTGTAACAGTTCTCTCTGTAAGGGAATTTATAATAACAGTGTTGTCGTTCTAGTTTAAGATCACTTTTTGTGTCAGTGTCACATGAACAGTGAATAACGGGTTATATTTTCTTTCAATTTTATTAAATAGCTGTGTACAATTTCTAGTGTATGCGACTATTTCAATCTTATGATGAACCTGCAATATTTTAATAATAAGAATAGACATACTGCTGCATATTAATGCAATACAATATGGCCTTTATGCACTTTGTACATTTTGGCTGTTTCTGTTATATTTTCAATTGAAGATATAAATTGTGTCGTATCAAATATGAATTAACAGGTTTATGGTTTATGGACTCGCATGTTTTTTTAATCTGTAGTGTTAATACCCATGGACTAGAAAATTATCTAACGCAATCTAGGAACTAGCTGACACGATGGTTAGCAATCTCAGATTTTTCATAGAAGGAATGCTCATAGAAGTAAACCTAGTGATATATGTGCAATACTAGTTCTCAGGTAGTCGTCGTTAGTCCTAGTGTTGAACGCATTAGCCCGGTTCATTTAATTTCACTTAAAGTCAGTGCTTGGCTTAAGATACGTCGGCAAACGTCGAAATTAAAGATTCCCAAACTTTTTACATAGGTACCTATACTTTTCCAAACGGCTCACACACTTTTTACATACCTCCAACCAGGTTCACGAAACTTCAAAAATATAAAGATTCTAGCCAAAACACCAAAAAAATGGAATCATTATGTTTCGAAGAGTTTATTAAAAATCAACCTAAGACTTGAAATGTCTTTTGGCTCTATTAATTATTTTATAAGCGGTATTTTAAAACGAATATACAAATTTTTTCACGTCAACATAGACAACCGTTGGGTGTCCCATGGATCCCTGGACCACTTTGGGTCTACCACACTGGTCTAAATAAATAAACATTGAAATTTTCACGCGATTTGTAACTGCTATATTATTTTGTATATATAACTTGAATGCGCGATACCAACGGCAACGTATTTCCTTAAGTTAAAAGTTAGTTGATGAGTACCGCAGCATATCTATATTCTATACGTTTAATATTTCAGGCTCAAGTCTCTAGACGTAAGTACTACATCATATGCTAGTCAATTGGACTAAATTTAGAATATATATTATTCCAATAAAATATTTTTGTGAAGTAACTCCTTTTGTCGAAATATATTGTTGATTTTGCCCATTATATATAGTTTTATTTATTGAACTACCTTATGTAAATCCAAACAGATTCAAGAAATCCAAGTGGTACATTTCTTATTTTTACCAAACTACTTTTGAAGCAGGTACTTAATTGCACTCAGTTGTTACTGAAAGAACAAGGAGTAGGTTGATTAGCTAAGGATAGTAAGTGAAACCTAATGGTAGGTCCTTATTCATCACAATTTTGTTTTAAATAGAAAATTGCATTTTACATCATTCGATTTAAAATAATATCTTAATAATTTTAAAATAACATCACAGCAAAATAACGATCGAGTACTGCCCGCACAATATGCAAAGCCGGCGGGCATTCATCTATATATAAACGAAGTCGCGGATTAAAGTTAGCGTTAGCCCAAAGTTTAACTAGTTATTAATATCGGTGGTAAACTTTATAACATAATGACACTACTCGTAGTTCAAAAAGTAAGTTATTTATAATTATCATTTAGCCTTTGTTTTCTGACAGTGTGTTTCTTCGGGTCAAATCTTATAAGCTTAATTATACCTACTACTTCTTACTACTACAGAGCTAAAATGTTGCATAAAGCCTCTGATTCTAGTGACAATGCATTTTTATGATAGGTATAACCTAATACTACGTCCAGGATCGACTTTGGATTAGAGAACCTCAACGGTTACGTATACAGTTATGTTTTTCATCGTATTAGAACACTAGAAATTTTAAGTATTCATTTTATGTCTCAAATAAAACATTTTTGGTACCGAAACCATGTTTATTAACTAATTTAAGATTCCTGCTGATACAAATAATCAGTAATCAGAATGTTTATACTAATACTTAAAACGAGTAATTTATAACACTACGAAGTAATGTTGATAATGATTCAACTGTTTTGAGTAAAATTCTTCCAGTACTATCATTCATAGATATATATGTATGGATTAGATTCCACTAAAGCTATATCTTTTTCTAATTGCTTTAACTCCTGCTCCATTTTAGTTTTCCTTAGAATCTTTGGAATAGTATCTGTAAGCATCGGTAATTGAAGAAATGCTTTTTGCATCAGCTGCCAATTTTGTTTTAAATCCTGTAAAGTAAGTTCGTCATTAGTGAATTGGTATCTTATTTCAATATCTATATACTTTTATCCAAAGTAGCTATTGCATGCGTTTAGTATGAGTACAAAACCAGACTGCATAAAAGAATAACTATTATTTATTCGTATGCTAGGTAATATAAATCAGCCAAAAAAATCATTATTATGAGAACACAGTGTTCCCTTTCGTACCCATATAAGTAAAGCATAGGAAGAAGTAATTATCTTTGCTTTGAAAAAAAAAACTAAATTATTACACATCCACAACTGATTTGCCTTGAGTTTGTTTTTAACCAACTTAAAAAATAAGAGGAGGTTTAGGTGTTCCCACCTAAGTACGATGTGAGAGTATTCAAGAAAAGAGTGAATAGGCATTTAGTAAGTTAGCGTGTCCAACATCTTAGACATCATCGCCATTTTCCATCAAGTGAGATCAATGTCAAGCATTAACTTATTTTATGTAAAAAAAAATAATTGACCGGTGTTTTATTACTCGTATTTTCGTTTGTGGGTAACTGCGTTGTTTATAAACCGATTTTGACGATTCTTTTTTTGTTGGAAAAGAGAAATTTAGTGAAAGGTCGTGCATTTTTACGCGAGACCTTTGTTCGTATGCATGTTATAAGAAAGACAATTAAAATCCACTTACATCCAGCAGTTTTTGTCGCTCTTGTTCATTAATCAATTTACAAAGACTCTCTTTATGTTCTTCAGCATACTTGATTTTGTCCAATTCCCTTTGAATTTTCCTATTTCTATTGACTAAGTATGCAGGCATTTGCCCAAAATCAGGCCTGAGACAGTATTCTGGTACTTCACCAGACCCCTTAATTTTTTTTATATGACCATCTCTTGTATCCACCAATCTTAAATAAATAACACACCAATGAAATATCATTATAACACACCAATACAATGCTTAAATCTCATGTTTTAATTAATTAAACTCGGGCTCTAAGAACTATATCATCAATTACAATTAAAATAAGAAATCAGGGTTTTTTTTGGCTCAAGGAATCGATCAATCAAAACGTTGAACCTGGAAATAATTTGGTTATATTACTAAACATCTATTTTACGGATTCCGTATCCAAAGGCGAAAAGTGGAAACCTATTATTACAGTTACACCATTCTCAGAACGTAGTTATGTTCCTATTCCATTACTATTTGAAACACAAATATTACCTACTAGAAACCGTCTTCGCTTCGGAAGAATCAGTTACCAAAAAAAATAACTTATCGTGACATAACTAAGAGACCCATCTATGTATGGTATGTACCAGATATACACTTATTTGTAGATCATGATGTCCTGTATAAAACTGTATTCGATCACTTTGCTATATTGTCAAAAATTGCCGAAGCATATCTACGCGATATAAGAATGGGATGTTTGTTAAGTTCTTCATAGGTTGGGTTACATTATCGAAGATTTCAGATGGACCCCTAACATATTTGAAAATATTCTACAGTTTATGTCCATGAAGAAATTCTAATGAAGGATTCTAATGGTAAAAAATGTTTTTATAATCGGCCCAATAGTAGCAAAGCCCAACAAACAAACAGAATGAAATTTTAATTAAAATAAACTTACCGCGGTTCCACTGGTTTGCCTTTAGTTTTAATAGCCTTCTTAATGTTAACTACCCTGAAATTAATCTTGGGTTTCTCAGGCTTTTTACCCGGTGGAGGTCGTTTTGGTACTGGTGGCAAGTGTCCAGTCGTAAAACATTTATGATCTGATTTTTTTATTGGTTGACCATAACCTTCACCTTTCTTTAAGAAATTGTCTGGGTGCTTGACGGGTGTCTCAGCATATCCAAACGTACAGTGCAGTTGAGGTATTTTAGTTTCTTTTAATTGTTTTTCTAATTTAGACTCGTACCTAAATTTAACAACAATTTGTTAAATATGCATTAATGCCCATTTCTAAATATTCTCAAACCTAAGTGCCGTTAATCTGCTATGGAAAACCTTCGAACAAGCTTGAAATGCAAGGTAACCGAAGTTTAGATAGGTACCGATTATTTATTTGTCTACTTAATACCCATTAGATGAAATGGCTCTTAATTGTGAGGTACACATTCTTTACCTTGGAGTCTTAGGTGGTTCTGGCGGAGGTTTGTCCAAAATGGTATAAATCACTTCATCGTGGTGAACTATTTCCACGAGAGACATTCCGCTTCAAATGCCAGATCAGATGTAAAATATGTTTATCAAATACCAGAAAATAATAAAGTTAAAAAAAAGCTTCTCGTGTTTAATTTCTCATTACCTTTAGCCTACTTTAAGGTTGTTATTTTTTGTTACCATGGGAACATATATAGTAACACCCCTAGATTTATACTAAAACCTTCCTTGTTTCTCAATTACGAAATGAAATACTCATTTAAAACCCATTGCGTGTTGTAAAATTTTACCGAGAAACGGAAGCCCCCAGTACAACGCGCCGTTATTTTGAAGATCAGGTATTATTTTGCTTTAGGTATGTACTCGTATTTTACTATTCTTGCCATAGCCTTGGCTTATCCATGGATGACATTACAGATATTGGTATTATGTAACTATATGGTCTTCGATGGGCCAAGTACACTATTAAATATTTTTAAAAAATGTCATGAAGTTATTCAAAATTATTCAACCACTAAATAAAACTTGTATCAAGTAGATAACTATATCCAAAGTCCACAAGTTCATAAATACTACTGAATCAATTTAAGATAAAGCAGTAAACACTTTAAACGTTGAAGTTGATAACTTGCCTGTATTTAGGACAACAATTACAAAGCGTACACAAAAAGGTAGATATATACGAGTAGGTAGAGGTGTGGGTTTCCTTGGTCTTAAGACTGAGTAACTCATCTAGAGGGACACACAGCGCAATATTACTATAGGAAAATATTTTCAATGCGATGGCTACTGCCTTCTTATGTACTGTTAAAAGAGAATGTGTGGTGTTACGGATACGGTTACATTATAAAAAATACAGAACGACGTGTGCTGAGTTGGCTTGTTATAAAATTTGATGAACCTAATATGTGGTGAAGTAGAAAAAAGCAAATAACTTGTCACTCAAACTTAAGTCATCTAAGTTA
>DWJZ01007156.1:0-12362 GCA_018249125.1 Asbolis capucinus
ATTTATAATATATATATATTATATCAATGTATGTAATAATGAATTGAATATACGAACAAGATTCACCTGATTAAAATTACCAATATAAAAGCGAGCTTAAAGTTTGCTAAACGCGCTTCGCACAGACGTTTCGATGATATGCACACAACACGAGAGCCCAACGAACCGCCGAAAGAACGCTTTTTCAAATCTTAATGTGTGTATATATGACAAATACATGCGTATATTTTTATTACACCCACATACGTTCCTGTTCTTGACTTTAAAGTTTGTTGTCGGTGATTGAACCCACGACTTCCGACTTCATAGTTACTACTACCTACAAGACCAAAAGGCACGTCAAAAAGCTTATACAGTTTACATAGTTAAGCCTAACAATGTCGACAAGAAAATGTTACGTCACGGCCTTTGAGTCCTGTGCCCGAGGCGGGCCACGCGATATATCATTAGAACCGTTCGTCCCTACTCGAGGACATAATAATATCTACATCTGAAACGCGTCCGGTCCTATTTGTATACTATGTTGACGACTATTTCACCCCACTTATGTCGATATCTGTATCAACGAATTTTGTGTTTCGTGTCACGAAAAAGGCAGGCGTTGTGAAAAATTGGACTGAAGTATTGAATATTTTAAATTGTAGTTTACACGCAGTTGACACTATGAAATATAGTTAAGGTCTTCCCGTCACGAAGAATACGTCACACGTTATATATGTCACACGTCACAAATGTCACACGTCACAAATGTCACACGTCACATATGTATGTCATACATGTCACATGTTAACAAAGTTACATGTTACACGTCACACATGTCAACCATCATATATGTATATATGTCACGTCATGTCACATGTCTGACTTCACACTTACAACAACGTACTAAACAACAATAATATCGTATCGTATTGCACCAAATTATATCATCACATCACATATTTTCTTCCGCAGCTACGTCCACGTTTTACAGCCCCCGTTTCCTCAACCTACTTCTTTACCCCCAAAGTCATTACCCGATATGTTTATATTTT
The DNA here is from genome assembly GCA_018249125.1 of Asbolis capucinus. Classification (NCBI taxonomy): domain Eukaryota; kingdom Metazoa; phylum Arthropoda; class Insecta; order Lepidoptera; family Hesperiidae; genus Asbolis; species Asbolis capucinus. The sequence continues at coordinate 1,035 of DWJZ01007156.1, forward strand.
CGATAATGAAAAACTTTCATCCCCTTTCTCAATCTCTTCGAGTCTTTTTCACGGTAAAAATTATCATATGTTCCTTCTCAAGTTCCACTTTACCTCTGTACCAAGTTTATCAAAATCGATTCACTATTTTATGGTAACAGACAAACAGAATTACTTTCGCAATTTAAATTAAACAGGAATTACAATTTTCTTAGTTATGTTTTAAAATAACTATATCCATCCATCCACCCTCACAAATTTATAATTTTAGTTACATTAAAATGAAACTCAAGTTCACTTCTTTGTAAAATTAGCAGCATCCTTTATTTTCTAAGTTAAAATAACCGATACAAAGTTTCACGTCGTAAGTTTAGCAAGTAAACTAAAGCCGTTTAACGTAAGTTGGTCTCATAATATTTTTTATGAACACCGGTTATCGATGAGGTTGGTATTGGTATCGCCCAGTATGATAAATATGGCCCCACTATGGCAAAAGATAGTCATCAATCTGGCGGATCCAAAGTGTCGGAATAATCCAACCACCTGCAACCTACGACGCTTAACAGTGGCTGCAGTCTACAGCCAGCAACAAAAACCGTGACTCCTTGGTGAGCATAGTACGCAAAGCCGTTTTACGTGCTTTCCTGGGCACGTTATCATCATAGCAACCCATAACTGTCCCATAATTTTTGGCTCTAGGGAGCCCCTGTCCATCACTACCCTATTGCTAAATTTTGGCTAAGCTTAAAGTGCTTATATCTACTGCGTGTCTTATAAACTCCTCCGTATATCCTTAGTAAACAAATCTTATTTTATTTAGTAAATACAGATTGTAGCTAACTTGGTGAAAAACTTAAGAGATAAAGTAAGCGTAAAAAAACGTAAATATTTCATTAAACGAAAACAAACCCAGAATCATATACGTTGAGTAAAAAATAACAACAACAACTGACCCCAGACACATCACCAACTTGCCGCTTCAAGACGGATAACAGAAGAATGGAAAGGAGGAAGATTGAAGGACAGGGAGAAAAGAGAACTGCTAACTATCATAATATCTTTTAATAGATAGAACCAAGCTATAAAGATACGTACGAGTACATACGGATGGATGTACGGTGAACTTTGATTAATAGACAAACGGATACTAATGTTTCGTTTGGCGTTTCAACCTTTTGCTGACTCACTACTGAGCATAGGTGAGAGACATACAAAGGAGGCTTAAAGCATACTCCACCACGCTGCTCCAATGCGCAGTGGTTGGATACAGAACCCTAAAAAGCTAAAAATTTATAGAGACATCGGAGCTAATTACTGAACCGTTACAAATGGGCACTGATCTAAATCAGCTACAGGGTAGGGTTCATAAACGCTGTGCGATAAGACAAAAATGGCGTGTCAGCGCGCTTACGGAATTCCCCCTTATGCGATTTGTGGCAAGATTATGAAAACCTAGTTCTTGTTTTTAAGTAATATTGTAATCAAGGAACACATCCAGTACTTGGAATTTAAGATCCTACTTATTACATTTTCATGAATTCTTGTTTATTTACAAGGTCGGAGTCAGGGTCAACTTATACATAAATATTTTTGTAAAAAATGTGCAGCTATTTATAAAGATTTTTTTTTTAATTGTACAAATGAATACATTTTCTGTATACCTATAAATTGTATTTACTGTGAATGTACCCTAGTGAGTGAATATTTATAATTATTTTTGGGGTAAATAAAGTTCTTAAACCTTAATACGAGTACTTAGTATTAGTACACCTATAAGTCTTAATATTAGTACATCTATATTAGACACATATATAATTTTTATGTAATCGGATTCCTGAATACCGCGGCAGCGCTGAGTACCAGAACTGAGTTTTGTACTGAAAGACGGTTTATACAATGGCTTAATCCAAGCTAAAAGTTACAACGAAGACCGATAGATTTTCACGTCATAGGAAGTACGGCAGGTCATATGAATTTTTGCCTCTAATAGTCACCAGTGTACCACCAGCGCCCGTACAACTTAGTACATCACATGTTTATAAGCGCTCTTAATCAATTTATATAAAAACATAATATACTCTCGTTGTGTGAATTCACTTTCAATGACATGTTTTTAACATCAAGCAAAGGAAAATAATAAAAAAGAAATACAAAAGAAACAAGACGACAAAGAAATATTTACGTCCAATTGAATCTCAGTCTAAAATTATTGTAATGTTTCGCGAAAAGGCGAATAAAAATCTATGAGCTCGTAAAAAATTTTACGGGTTTTAATGCAAGTCTCTGTCTTATGCAAATAACGAGAAATGAACGCCTATACGAATGATAAATAGAGATGACAACGCAATAGGGGTAGGAAGAGCGGAGTAATGTGTTATTCTTGCTACTCAAATAATAATAATATTTGTTTACGTGCCGTCTAGATACGCTGACACAGTTGGTGAAATATTTTACACAATGGGATAATATGGGATAATGGGACAGTAATAATATCCTCGTAAGTCCTCCAACTTGTGATTTTTCCTTATAGAGGTATTTTTATTATTAGAGATATCTTTATTAGGTTTATTTCTTCTACGATTTCATACATAAAGCGTAGAGCAGAGGCTTATTAAAATAAATAATAATACTAGTATTATCAATAATGTGCAGGCTCTAACAGGTTTATTGAAAATATTAAAAAACACAAGCTACAATTATAGATCCATAATACAAAGAAGCACAAAATTTCTTTACTGTATTGTTGACCGTTGAGGAGTTCCCTTGTCTGGAGCCAATCCTGAACGTAGTATCAGGTTATGGTTGTTATAAAATTGCATTGTCATCAGGATGAAAACTGACTTCACCGTGCACTGATTTGTGCACGGTTACTGAGCCCCGCCACCACAACAAGGTGGACTAACCCGGCGCGGATAACAAAAAAATATATTACATACTAATAATATAAACATACACTGCAAGTTAAATAAAAGCTTGTAAACATTCTTCTGCGATCAATGGAGGAATAAATTGTAGCTGCGTAGTTCTATTATCGAAAAATATTTGTAAAACACGAATTTGAATTATAAATTTAAGGATGGGTGACCGCCAGTGGCAAAATAATTATAAATGCATACGTGTTTTAGAGAACACGTAAAGCTGTATATTCTGGTTGTTATCGTAATATGGCGAGGTTACGACTTGTCGGAGGACATTGGGTGGCATGAAAACTTTCGATACTTGTATTGGCCACTAAACCCTCCACCAATCTGGTAGTGTTCTGTCGGCATCCTCAGTTATGTTCCCCGCCGCTCGATGCTCGTTTTACCGAACATTTTCAAAGATACTCAAGTTTAGACGTCGTGCGATTCCAATCCAGCCGAAATTTCTTATTCACATTTATTTTAGCTGCGCTTCAAAAGAACTTCAACTCTATAGAAATGGAATACAGTTGATATTTGACGAACGACTTCCGGACAGATGTCGTTGGATTGCAATTTAAAGCCGATTGACATTCGTTAATCGTTCGTATTCATATTCATGAATACGAAATGCTTCAGTGACTAAGACAAGATATCGCTACGACTTTTGAATCGAGAACGGCCGTGCTCAATAGTGGGCCACTAATGTGTTTAAGCAGATTCATTCCGGACTATACACTAATGCACAAAAGAAAGACAAAGCCCTAAATCAGCTTACTATATCAAGCCGTTGCACGGCAGGTATCCATCCCTTCGTCGTAGACATTCTGCCAGCCCGAACGTCTCGATTTGCGCCTTCTTTTACCATGCGTACCGCGAAGGACTGGAATAAGTTACCCCCGTCAGTGTTCCCGTTCGATTACAATGCAAATGTCTTCAAATCGAGAACAGGATTTTGCTGAATTACTTCGCCTTTACCCAAAGCACATCGATGTTTACCATCAGGCGTTATTGTAGTCGTCTAGTTTATTAAATATAAAAAAACTAATCTTTTCTCTGTGTCATTTAGTATAGATAAGATATGAAGCAGTCCATAATAGACATAATACAATAGCAGATCATAAGAAGGTCTTGCAAATATTAGATAAATCCATTTGAATTATAATTTGTAATTATAAACCGACGGACAGAACCAGAACATAATCTTTATTATACTCACCTAAAACTTTGAAATCGTGACGTCATAATTATACGTCATTATTACTACAGAGCTTCGGAATGAAATTAATATATTCAAAAATATATTTTTTATTTGAAAGCTCTGCATTAAGTAGTTTGTGGATAAAAAGTAGGCTAATGTGATTTTTTTTAAACTTTTTATAAATTTCTTGACCACTATCGACCGCCTGATGGTAAGCGGCGATGTGGTCTGATGGTAAAGCGCACTAATTTAATAATACCCTATTCACTCTTTACTTGAAGACGCATTGTAATCGAACGGAAACACCGACGCTGTCAACCTATTCCACTCCTTCGGTACGTATGATGAAAGAGGACGCAAACTGCGATGTTTGTACAATCAGAATGTCTACGACGAAGGGATAGATACCGGCCGTGCGTCGACTCGTTCGATGATGGAACGGGAATGGGGGAATTACATCGTCCTGTGAACATTAAAATGTCTCCAAAATCTCTGTACTAAATGTCACTTAAATTCGTCCAGTATTTTTGGAGTGAAAGAGACATCTCCCCATCCAGCTTTGCTTTTAAATTTCGAAGTGTAAAACTCATTAAAGTATTTTTATATATTTTTTGAAAAGTTATCATGCCTATTTTGAACGTGATGAAAAAACTGAAGCGCGTTTTATAAAATATATTGCCTTCAGTCGATACAGAAGCTTTTGTAGCAGTAAGTAGTTGAGATCTCATTATATCTGTCTCGTCATGTGAAACATTCCCAACTCATTCCAAAGTTATCTGCAGCATACTTTTTTTGAATTTTTAAAAATACTGTGTGTTGAAAAATAGATTTTTATAGTTCAATGCTACATAATATATGTAGATGTGTAAACAAGGAATTTGTTTTTACTGACTTTAATTCTCGCATCATTTCTATGACCAGAGAATAAATATTCATCTGTCACATAAATCAGTCCAGAATTAAATCCAATCGCAATTATGAACTTAATTTTTGAGTCTACTACAGTTTCGGAAAGGTGTTTTATTGATGAAAAAAGTGAAAGAAACTCCCTAGTATATTTTAAAAAATAGTATACAATTATATCTCAGTAATAGAAAAAAATTCTAATTGTCACCAACTAGATCACAGAACGTAAATTAGATTTTTTGAACATTAAGATTATTTAAAATATTATATATACATATATAAAAACCCAAAAATCCTATTTCCTACTAATATTATGACTACAAAAATTTGTGAAAATTAATGGCTGTTTGTTCCTCCTTCACACGAAAACTATTAATCAGATATTAATGAAATTTAGCATAGGAATAGATTATAGTCTGGAATAACATGTGGCGACATCACACAAACACGTCATAAGCTGACGTCACGAGAAAACCTGAATCACGCTATCGGAGTTTTCTTTATCGTTAATATATATACAAGTTTCCACTAACTGTCAGACCTCGCCCGCTACGAGGCATTACATCTCGCCCTAAAGATATTCCCTTACCAAAAACACAAGTACTTTTTATCAACACACCATGCGAGCGAAGCCGCGAGCGCACACTAGTATGTATATTATTAATGCCATAATTTGTAAGGATGGATGGATTTGTTACTTCTCACAAAAATTATTAATCAGATCCCAATGAAATTTGGCACAGGGGTAAATTTTGGTCTGGAACAACACACAGACTTTAACAATAAACCACACGGGAAAAGCCGCGGATGGACCCTAGTCAATAATAATTTTCAACAAAATTTTTCGATAACACCTACAGGATATTATATTATAAAATCTCAGTAAACAAACGTAATGCAATTTCTCGAAGCTGGAATGAAACACGCCCATTTTGACGAGATCTGCCGCGGCGGATATTGATGGTAGAGCCGCTGACATGCGCTAACTACCTACGGCAATTTGAGGTTAATTAGATATATTTATGACGAACTAGAAACTACCCACTCTTCGGGGAAGAACCAGTTAACAGAAAAAAGTAGTTATTGTGACTTAACTGTAAGTTAGACATATGGTATTGCACGTATATTTAAAGATATAGATGTCCTCTATAAAACTGTAGTACATCACTTTGCTCTGTTGTCAATAATTTCCGCAGCGTACGCAAAATAACTTATGCAGTAGTTTTTGGTATTCCTATAACAAGTTGGATTACATTATCGAAGTTTTCATAGGGATCCCTAACATTTTTGAAAATATTTTATAGTTAATATTCATCAGTGCCCTGACACCTCAGTAGCTTTGGAACCTATTCTCCTCAAACAAACAAATCTTACCTCTTCATAATATACTAGTTTCTGCTCCTGACTTCGGTTGTGGTAGGTACGTTGACAACAAGTAGCATATGAGTTATTCATATAATCTATCTCTGTGTCAAATTTCATTCGATTTCGTTCAATAGTTCTTGCGTGAAGGCGTAACAAACATAGTTATATTGGATGACCGTAAAATACAAGGGCGTTCTTTTACAAGTTAGCTTACAGAGTTACGCCGTTATTGTTTTCAAGTAACGGCGTCAGGCATTGTAAGGACTCAACTCTTATGTCTTACTCTAAAGAGTAACGCTGTTATTGTTTTCAAGTAAGGGCGTACGGCGCTGTAAGGCCGTAATTTTATGACTTACTCTAAAGAGTTACGCCGTTATTGTTTTTCGTCGTCGATTCATACTTGATATATCTCTTGGTATAAAACCTAGGCAGGTATGGAACTCCATTAAACCGTTTCCTATAAGACAATCTAATAACCATATTTTTAATAACAAATTAGAAATATTTGTGAATTTATTAAAATTACACAATAGAATTATCTGCTAAAATTTAATATATTTCAAAAATTTTATCTTTCACTATGAGTATTTCAGGTCTAGATTTTAATTTAATTTGCTAAGATCTAGGTATAAGTAATAGAACTATTCTTACAGGAATATTTTGCTTATTAGACTGAAACTTTATTAAATTACATTTTTAATAGTAGCATTATTAGAATTTTATTACGAAAAACTTTCCCACTTTTTATCGGAAATATTTGTATTGGATTTTATAAAAATATCATCTTCGGACAACTCACACAAGGTCATCTGATCTCAAACTTAGCGTTAGCTTGTACTATAGTGATTAGACAACTGAAAAACATATTAAAATATATACTTACATATTTTTTTCATCCAGAAAAAACAATCCTGTTCACTAAAATTCAACTAAAATTCAACTGTAATTCAACTGAAATTCAACTGTAATTCAACTTAAATTCAACTGTAATTCAACTTAAATTCAACTGTAATTCAATTGAAATTCAGCTGAAATTCAACTGAAATTCAACTAAAACATTTGTAAATAAGGAAAATGGCTCCCTGTTGACAAGACTGTCTTGAACTCCTTTTTCGAGTTTTGCCATACAACCTGTAGGGAAGTAGGCAAAATAATAACGCGTCTTCTCAAAGCTATCGAGATGGCCGACGGGCTGTGACGTCACCTACCCTGTGTGTGTGTCACTTACCCTGACATTATACAAAAATATAAAATATCTATACAAAATTCAGTACATGGGTACACTACCCGGCCTTAACATACATATTTAGCGCCTGTATAAAAACAATAGCAAACTCGTGAGTCGCCTACACAACCTATAAAAAATTAAACGCTATAATTGCTGCAAATTTAATCTGGAATTTCCATATAAGGACAAGATAGTATGGAAAATATTCCAGATCGTATTTGCACCGAGTAGTTTCCGCCCGCGACTTCGCTCATAACTATAATTTTATCTAAGCCAAATTCCATTCAGAAACGTTCACTTGTTTTTGCGTGAAAACATAGTATACAGGTATCCGGTATTAAATATCAATCTGCGAAACAAAACACCTAGCTAAAATCGAACCTGGGTCGCAGGAGTCCGAACTAGCTATAACCTGCTTAGTCTACCCCACAACCAATCGGTCTTAGGTTCATTTCCCGCAAAATTCGTTTACTCGCAGTTAAACTGGGCGGAGGCTGACTGATTGATCGGTCGGTTGATTGAACTACGCAGATACTGAATTTACTGATGTGTGGTGGTATTCAGGATTTATAGGTAACTTCATAATCCCATCATGGCCCACTATTGAGCACGGGAGTCTTCTCTGAATGAGAAAGTTAAGACCATATACCACGCTGGCCAAGTGCGGATTAGCAGACTTCAAACATCTTTGAGTTTTGCAAACACCCCGGCATGCAGGTTTCCTCACGATGTTTTCTTTCACCGTTATAGCGAGTGACATTTAAATACTTAAAACGCACATAACTCCGGAAAGTCAGAAGTGCGCGCACTGGGATTCGAACCCGGACTCTCCGAGTAGAAGGCCGAAATTTTAACCACTAGGTTATCACCGCTTTTAATATTATAAAGATTAAAAATAATCTTTTACTGTAAGAATTCCACATTATTCTTGATATAGGCTATAAAATATTTTCAAAAACGATCGTTCGTATGAAATTTTCGATAGTAAAACCAACAAGTGAAAAAAATATATACAAATAAGTCTACGATACCTGAAAACAGTTACAGTTACGTCACAATAACTACTTTTGTCTGTGAGGTAGCGAGAACAGTTTCAAATATTATTATAGAGCATATTTGTTTGTTTTTTTAAACGCGGTAATCTCTGGAACAATAGTTCGAATTGAAAAATTTTTTTCGTTTTTTGTCCATCTTATCTAAGAAGACTATATATATCACGCTAGGTCCACTAGGAGCGGATCAATAATTAGAATTATTATAAAAACGAAGGTATATATGTACATACATCCTCTTTCATCGTACGTACCATAAGAACTGGAATAAGTTGCCAGCGTCAGTGTTCCCGTTCGATTTTAATGCCTTCAAGTTAAGAATAGGCTATTACTAATTTGGTACGCTTTACCATATAAGACCACATCGGCGTTTACCATCAGGTGGGATAGCGGTGAAGCACAAATTTATAGAAAGTAAAAGAAGATATATATCTTTTCGTTTTAGGCATTGTGTAAAATGCCCAATTAATAATGCACCATAGTAAACATACTATCACTAGTTTTTTTGAGAAGAAAGTCCTAAATCTTTTGTCACGGTGTTAAAGTAAATTCCTTTAAAATCAATCAATCAAACTTTAAGATGAAAAGAATGTGATATGATGATTTGTTAATGTGGAAAAAGAATTTGGAAAAATAACTCCTTGGGAGTTTCTTGCTGCTACTTCTACCAAGTTTCCACCATAGGAATTTCTTGAAGCGCTATTTTGATTTTCAAAAACTGTAAAAACCAACTTCGAATACAATTTTATTTCATTCCATTCATTTCATGAATTTATACACAAAGAACTCTTATTTATAAATAAATAAATAAAATACAGTATCTATTTGTAATATTAAAAGAACCGCTTTACTCAATACTACTAAATATTATTACTACTAAATATTATTACTACTAAATATTAATAATACTAAATATTAATACTATTAAATACTATGCCTACGTTGTACATATACCAAAATTACATTTCTTAGAATTTTCGTCTATTTGTCTGTTTATTCCGACTAATCTATGAATCGATTTTGACGGAATTTTCACTGACAGATAACTGGAGTAACTGACGCTACTGTTATTTTAGAATAATACATACTAAATATATACAAAACTCAAAGTTGACTGACTGACATAGTGATCTGCCAACGCACAGCCCCACTGGAGGGATCGAGCTGAAATTTGGCATGCAGGTAGATGTTATGACGTAGGCATCCGCTAAGAAAGGATTTTGATAAATTCTACCCCCAAGGGGACAAAATAGGGGATGTAAGTTTGTATGAAACTTTGTCAATTTTAAACCGATCGGGCTGAGACTTTGCATATAGCTACTATGGCGTAGACATCCCCTAAGAAAGAATTTATATAAATTCCACCCCAAAATTAATAATAATACTTCTTTACGGGACCGAAGGCGCGGGCAAAAGCTAGTTATTGATAAATTAGTTTGTTAATCAACGTTCTGTTATACCTTGCAGCCATTCGCCAGCCTCCCCCCAGTTATTGTCTTTGTAAACAAATAAACTGTATTAGCGGCAGTTTATGGCTAAACTCGTAAACAGAACCTTTAATACGAACAAACAGACAGATTGGACCGTTGACGGCTCTACTGATTTCGTGGAACAAACAACCTATGCTATACTCGTAAATGCGAAAGTTTGTAAGGATGCATGGATGTGTTTGTTACTCTTTCACACAAAAACTGCTGAACGGATCTGAATGAAACTTGGCATAGGGACAGATTGATTCTGGAATAATACAAATATTTTTTATCAACATACCACGAGGGACAAGGCGCGCGTGGATCCTTGTTATATCCTACTAATATTTTAAATGCGTAATTGTAAAAACGGATGGATTACACAAAAACTACTGAACGGATTTGAATGAAATTTTGCACAGCGATAGATTGTAGTTTGGAATAACATATAAGAATATTATCAACGTATCATACGGGCGAAGCCGTGGGTGGGACCTAGTTATCATATACATAGGAGGTAAATTCCAAAAAATGACGTTCATAAGTGTATTAAAAATACCTACATGAAATGATTTTTGTCGTTGATTTTGACATATAAATGCTTACACACTCAAACAAACGATATTTTATGGCAACTTTATATGTGAAGAACAGTCAGCTCTAGACAGGTTCAAATTTCAAAAACGCTAGAACCACCAAACCAATAAAACCCAATACTACACAGGGATCACTCCACTTCAGGTGCTTCAGGACCTCAGTTGCCTTCTGAACTCCTAATATCATGCAAATAATCCCTAGATTTCTAACTTTCACATCCCTAACTTTCACACGTTAACGACTAAACCAATTTTAATAAAATTTTAAACATAGATAGATTATAGTTTGAGATAAAACATAGAATAACATTTATCCCGAAAAACAGTTTACAGGAGGTGAAATTGGGCATGAAATTTGAAATGTAAATTAACTTTGTGATTCGAATGTAACACGAAGAGATTTTATAACTAGACCAGTTGTGGAAAGAAGGTAGTTCTATCATATCCTGTTAATATTATAGATGCGAAACAATTTGTAATGATTTAATGTAATTTAGGTCATAACATAACGCTACATGTCAATTAAGACGGAAAAAATCTGTCCTTTGACAGCTATCTTAGCGTACGCTGCCTAAACCATTGGAGTTACACAAAGATGATGTACCGTAGGATTGTTTGTCTCGAGTAGTTCT